>JASANE010029598.1:0-69964 GCA_030248225.1 Trileptium ribeirensis
TTTTCACAATATCGGATGAGAATAATAACTCGCCGACCGTCGCCAAAACAAATGACGATTTATTTCGTAATGATTATAATAAGATTTCCAATAGCCAGAATCAAGCGTTCGTTAAAAGAGACGGAAGATAGTGAAGAAATCGAGGAACGACGATGGCGAGAAATGACAGTTAGCTTCACGATATTCGTACTGAGTCGGTGGATCAGGCGGTATTATGCTTGCGTGGCCAATGATCATGCATCGTATCTGTCTGATGTCGCTGGAGCTTTGAGAACAGGCACTCCTGCGAAGTTTGTGAACCTAGTCGATCAACCGGCGTGTAACTAGTATGTTGATCGGATTATCAAGCGAGGTGCAACAATTCGAACGAACAATCGAGGAAGTCGAATACGATACAACAATCACTAGTAGTAAAAAGAAAATTATACAGCCGATTAATAGTGAAAACGGGACTAACAACCGAATTATGAGGAATACGATCCGCGATCGAAACGAAAGAAATGTTGGTACACCACCGGGGTTTTTTTGGGGCCTGAGAAATAGGGGTCACGACCTCGGGGTCAAGCTTGACCCCGAGCTCGGGGGGGAGGGTCCAATAGGGGTCAAATAGGGATTGACGAAATTTTGGCTTGCGTTTTCTCTCGTATACATATACACGGTTTTGCATTAATTTCAGGCAAGTCCCAAAACTCCTCGTACGTACGTTTTGTCGGTTTTAGGTCAGGTACACAACAGAGAGTTTGAAGTACCGGTATACTGCGTTGTATATTTTATGTTTCAGATCCAATGTAATAGGCGAATTATTGGACTACGCCGTATATTTTTAAATTAATTTGGCGAATACGCCATATTTTACAGTTTATTAGGCGAATACGCCAATACTATAAATCAGAATTTATAAAATCTACAAGTAGCAATATTTTGTCATGCCAAAAAAAGCGCCTAACGGTCAAAAGAAAATTTTTGACATCTTCGGGCTGAAACGGCCTAAAACCGACAAAACTAAAACTACGATTACGTCGGCCCCTCGGGATGTTGCGTATGAGACACAAGCTGAACCCGACGTCGTGTTTGTTCCGCCCATGACAAGAGCCCAAGACGACACTTCGACATCTGGAGAGTCAGGTTGGTTTAACTGCCACATGTCAAATATTACTGATTCTCTTTTCTTTGTGTGCGCTTGCCTTATATATTTGTTGATCTGATGTTAAAATAATTGCATAATCATTTTTTTCAGCTTTTCACAAAATTTTTTACATTAATTTTTTCACAAAATTTCTTTACTTGTTCCAGTACGCCGTCTGGGAGCAATACAACGTCAAAGTCTGCCACTACTAGACCTCGGTGATTTTTGTGTGCAAGGGCCAAGTGGGATTGATGGACTGCAGTCGCCAAGTTCTCGTAAGTTTAACAGGTCTACTTATGATATGTGTTCGTTTCGGAGATATTATCTGTGTAGTCTCAGTCTGATATCTATGCCAATGCTTTAATTTATAACTTATTTTTATTTGTTATCCGTTTTCAGAGCGGCGACGACTGTTATTATCAAGCGACAGCCCGGCTGAACAACCGCTGCAAATTGATGTGTCACATGATAGCGATATTGCGGTCGGGGAAAGTGCCGTTACGCCGGCGACAGCGACATCGAGCGGTATGCACATAATATAGTGTTTGTATTGAATATGCTAAACATGTGTGACATTGTGAATTGTGTAACATTTTCCATTTTTCATGTATTGCGCGGCCTTATGTCGTTCATTTTTTTTGCAGATACCTCAACGAAATTTGAGGTGCTCGACCTGGACGTTGTCGTCGCAAATGAATTAGACCGTTTGAAAACTGCAGCAGAGCAGGAAGGGAGCGAAGACAATGAGGGGCAGGGTGGGGAGAAAAGCAAGCGAAAATACAAGCTTGATCCTCAGCGAATGAAGTGCTATCCGTGGGCCCAAGTAGTTCGGAGTCCGGACGGCGCCTTTCTCGGCGTTGTGTGTAAGACGTGTCGTGAAGCCTGTCGCAAGAAAGAAAAGTCCGAGGTGCGCGACATAATGCAAAGGTCCGACGGACGTTGGGTTAACAAGTTGGTAAGCAATCCCGGCCAGCTGTACCGGTCGTTATTTCGTCATGAATTTGGTGATTATACAAAGAATTCAGCCTTTCCGATGCCTCGAGATATTGGAAGCGACCCCGTCAAAGCTCAGAATCTACGAAAGACGTGGATGGAGAAGTCCGTTCAGACGTATCATATGCGGTGGTACTCAGATTCGTTGAAGCGTGGGTCGGTTGATCGCAGTGGCTCTGACATCACTAACGTTGTTCATCGAGTTTCCGCAACGAGCACGGAGAAGAATCACGCTGGTTGCGGGATTCTGTTGCGAACACTGCTGAAATTCATCCAGCAGAAGACGGCACCTTATTATAACTTCGCCCGCGAAATTCAATTCTTCATCAACAATCTTGACGTCACAATGCTGAAGTGGCTCCGGTCAACGTATGCCTCCGTTTATTCCATCAACGAATTTACAGATGCCCTGTTCAACGCTCATTTGTTTGGCATTTATGGTGAGCTGGCATCCGTCTGTAACGGCGACGAAAATCCGACCTTTTCAGTTCTTGTCGATGCGGCCTCGACTTCAAACGTTCGTCAATGGATTGCGATCAATATTCAATATGTGGCCCGCCACGGTGTTTGTGTCCGGGTATTGAAACTGTCTCGCTGTGCCAACAAAAGCGGTGCTGGTATTCTTCGAACAATCGAAGCGTGTTTGGATTGGTTCAATAACGAAATTGAAAAGCTCCACGATTTTAGTCCGTTTTTGTTCGAAGGTAAACCGTTGAAAAAGCTGCTGCTGACAAACTGCACTGCGTACGGATCCGATGGCGGCGGTGGTGCTCGATCGAAGTTCAAAAGCTGTAATCAACGAATCAAGAAATTCAATCCGCGAATTACTGACATTTGGTACGGTTCCCATCGAGCACAGTTTGTGTCGAAACACGCGGCTATGAACGATCTGGAACTTCGACGTCAGTACGACGCAACGAAGAAGCTGCAAAAGTTTTTGTCAACGTCCGGCGAGGTAGATCTCATTTTCCGACAGTGCCAGGTCGACACTGGAGAAGCGGCGACTATCGAAAAGGCAAAATCGTTCACCGAGCGCCCAATGTTCAAATGGGAAACAGAATATGATTCGCTGAGGTTTGAGGCACTGCATCATCGGTCCATTGCGTTGACAATCAATCGTATCAAAGATGACACGCGCACTACCAACGCTAATAGCAACCGCTTTCTCAGCCACATTCTTCATCGTGATATCGTTCGTCCTCAACGACTGCTGTATGTCGCAATGAAAATCGATGTCCTTTGTGTGATGGTTCGATTTCTGCAGCAAACCCAAATCATTGGATATGATCTTGCAAAGTATCGGCGAATGATAATGGAAACCCGAACGAGACTGGACGAGATACACGAAGATGATGGCCGCGAATACGCTAGAATGAAACAGCTTCTGGGCCGTGGTGGTTATGCCGAATTCTTGTCAGACACTGACAACATCGAAGAAATCGTTGTCGATGCCGATGGCTTGAAAGCCAAAATCAGCGAAGCCTTCCGCGAACAGTTCTCTTATTATCACGATGACCGTGGAGACATCGAAAATTTGCTGAAGGGTTACAGTTTGTTTTCACTTGAAAGTTTGCGAAATGCCACGAATCCACGATTTCTGACCAGAATCTATACCACCGAAGCCGAAAAACTCAAAGAATATTTTTGCCGGTCAGTGAAATACCAAGCGCGATACCCGGAAGATAACGGACAAGTCTTCGAAGCGGCTCCATTGTGCACCGATGATGAATTTGACGACGCTATGCGAACGTTCAAAAATTGTGCTTACGATTTCCTGACCACTGGAGTCAATCCAGCCACCGGTGAAGCGTGGCAGTCCGCCGATCTGCTCGTGTTCTTGCTCTCAAACAATGTCGACTGTTTTGCTGAAAGAAACGCACTCCGCCGCATAGTCAAAAGCTATCTGGAATTGCCGCAAAGTACTGCCATTGTCGAGTCTGCCTTCTCAGCATTGTCGCTGCTGGATACCCCACTTTGCCGAACACGCACAGCGGACCGAGTCAATCAATACGTTTGCCTCATCATGGATTCAGCGCCGTTCGAAAAATACAACGTCAACATTGCCTTGTCTATTTGGCAAAGTAGGCGCCGCCGAAATGTTGCTCTGCCAGACATCAGCTCCAATGTCACAACGCTTCTTCGTGACGGAATCCAGTTGAAAACCACAGCAGAGAAGAATGCTGGTCGGTTGAAGAAGATGGAAATGCGCAAGAAAGAAACCGAGCGTGTGCAGCAGAGGAATGAAGAATTCGGTATTGGCATCACGGGAAGTGTTGACAGTGAAGGTGAAGACGATGACGACTGTGTGGTGTTGGATCGCCAAGATTTGTATGGATTCCTATCGGACGATGATTTCGATGGCTTTGAAATGGCTGACCTTGTTGATGCGCTCCCCCCGCCTCCTGGAGACGAGGATGTCACCCCATCTGAAGGGGTGGATCCGACCGGAGGGGGTGACGACGAGTAGGCTCGTGACGAGGCAATCCCGACCTGTAGGGTCGGGTCCGGGTGGGTGGGGGGCGGAGGTAGGGTGGCAGCGTGGCCCGGACGGTTGGCGTTCACTGGGGTGGTGCGAGGTGGTGTTCTCTCGGATGTTCACTTGAGGCGACAACGTCCATCAAGAGTACCACGATCGGCCGGACAGCGCCAATAAACTGGCAGAGAAGAGAAAGAATGGCAGGGGTCCGAGTGCTTGGAACGAAGGCTTAATGGTAAGCAACTTTTCAATCCACACTCGCTGTCGCTGTATTTAGTAAAAATAGTGAGCGTGGTTTGTGGTTTCAATAATATCACGAGATATTTGCGTTGTATGCATGTAACCGTATAAAAGAGGACTTGAAATATTGATCTGAGCGAGGCGGCAAAAGAAACTATTTCGTAACATTTGCTACGCATTTTACGCTGTTTTCAGGCAAAAGTTGTAAAATAATTGTCGGGCCACATTTGGCAAAAATTGGGGTCAAAAAACTCGGGGTCGCGGCAACTTCAAAATAGGGGTCACAAGCTCGGGGGGACAACCAAAATAGGGGGGGAATCGTAAATAGGGGTCAAATTGACCCCGGCCCCCCCTATACGAAAACCCCGGCACCATCGTTGGGCCAACATCTCGAAACGTCTGAAAATATCGAAGAAGATATCGTTGGTGAATGAATCGAAGGTGCCGTTTGTATTACCCTTGCGGGGCCAACACGTCGAATTGTTAATATCGATGAAGAAAAACTTATTGTAGTAATGAGGATAGTAGGTCATCAAAAGTAATTACGCAGTGATCGATAAATTGAGGCGACCGGATCAGAGAAGAAGCATTGAAAGAACAACCCAAATGTATAGGGCGCACATCGCGATAATATATCATTACGGATTACACATATTATACTGAATGCTATTCCCTAATCAAGACGCTGTTTGAACCATCTTACTGCCGTGTGCGAATAAATGACACGTTATGTGAACACTTTGAGATCAGGTCTGGAGTGAGGCAAGGCTAAATCTTGTCCCGTATCCTCTTCAGCGACGCAAATGCATGGATGATGGAAACCGCCCTGGCTAAGGACGACGGTGTTATTTTCGACGCAAATGGCATGAAGTTCACAGATGCCGCTTATGCCGACGACATAGGCATAGCCGCATCGTCAGCCAGCGAACTACAATAAGTACTCAGTCCAGTCGACACTGCTGGAAAGCGCATTGGTCTGGTCATCAGCTCCCAGAAAACCAAGATAATGACGATAAGGACCTGCTGCATCGAGAGACATCAAGTCATCGTACTGATCGGTTTTGTGATGGAACACGTCGAACAATTCTGTTATGTGGCCAGCACTTTTACGGAATCAGGGGGTTGCGACGCCGAGATTAAAAACCGCATAAACCGTGCCAGGTCAGCCTTTGCGGATTTCGTCAGACGTGTCCGTTCCTACGAAAGTTCAGATATATAATGCTTCCATTCGACCGATTCTGTTCTACGCCTGCGGAACATGGACGGCGGAGTCAGCTACTCAGCAGCAGATCAACAAGTTCGAAAACTTCTGTTGACGCCGGATTTTAGGCGTTACAAAATTCGATCACATCAGGAATGAAGACCTTCGTTGAAGAGTTGGTCACGAAACCGAGGTGTCGACACTGCTGAGGACGGAACGTTTGCGGTTGCTCGGCCATGTTCTGAGGATGTCTGACAACAGGATCGCTAAGTCAGTGGCCAAAGCAACGCCCCGGACGACCGGGCCCGACCGCGCGGAAGATCACCCGAGACCTGGCGACCTCAAACAGTCAACGACTGTCACCAGCATTTTCGATACGTGCCGCTACGCTAATGGCAACAATACCCGATGTCGCATATCGAGCCAAGTACAGCGAACAGGGAAGAGTGGCGACGAGTGATCAGCATTGAGGCCCCCCACAACCGTGGGGCCAGGTGAATGCTAGGAATACTGAATGCAGCATTATACATATTCCACTGAATGTAAATTATCTCGTTTAGTTGCTACTAAGAAACCTTGATATTAAAATTTGCCCTTATAGTCTGGATGGGTGGCATCACATTCTTTATGACGAACTTATGCATGGTAAATCGTTGTTTATCGTGAAAACCTTGTTTCATTTTTCAGGCTATGCGGTAAATCATTATATTCTGTAGTTTATTCACAATGATATCTGAAATTTTAATCGCAGGGTATGTTTTTATTCGCTAATCTTTGGATTTCTATTATATATTATAGAAATATTTCTAAAATTGAGATATTTAAAAGTGAATATTTGGGTTATCGTTGATTTCTTACGTCGTACTGTCCACAGTTGCCCCCACTTTCCGGCTTCCTGTGTTCGAGAGCCTTTTCTCCATGTCCACTCCCTCCCACTCGCCGAAACCTCATGTTCAACTTAGTCCAAAAATTTTTATTTTCATTTTTTATGTATGCAGAATGTTTTTTTTAATTCTTAATTACCGCTATTTCTACTGCTAAAACGTCGTCTTAACAGCTTGAAAATACATATACGGCAGTTAAACTACGTACATGAAAATATGGAGATATTTAGTATTTGTAAGAAAACTTCGCTCACTATTTCCTCCGATAATGAACATAGGGGCCCGCAAAGTTGCTCCTACTTTTCAGAGGGCCGTAGACAGGACAGATATATACGAGAAAACTACATGGGCCAGGTCAGAAGTCTCAGTGGGATAGCGGGTGTTTACGGAGTGTCTGAAATCGTCCCCAGCGTACGATCTGCCAGTCGGCCGGGGGGAGGAGGTCGTCGTCAGAAAGGGGGATAAATGTTTGAAATTTTTCAGGGCTCAAAATTTTTCTTTATGTTAGCCAATTCCCCCTTCCCATTTTTGTAATTCTCTGCCTGATTTTTCACAATTTTTCATAAATGTTTGTTAATTTTGTACAAATTTTACTCATTCTCCTCCGATTTATAGGCTATTTATGCTAAAATTTTCCGGGGCTTTCTGCCCGGGGGAAGGAATGAGCCTCAGTCCAGATCGGTGACGCCCCGAGAGTGGCTTCGAGCCTCAGGGGATAATCTATCTCCATCGCTTATGAGCATGTATGGAGAAAACCATTATATAAACTTACAGTTATGCTCTCTATTCGTGTATTTACATAATGTATCTGCTGGTTTGTGCACAAATTTCCGAACAGTCGGGGCACTTCGGGAGCTGCATATTCATTCTGGGGGAAAATCTCATTGAGGAGGATAAATGTTTGCTTTATTTGCTACATATTTGGATATTTTCAAGGATTTTATCTGTCGTACAATTATTTTTAAGCTATAAAACGACGTACGTTTTAGCATTTTGCGTCAAACAAGACATTTTGCTGGCATATAACGGAATTCGTGGAAAACCATAATAATTGTTCTTGCCCTGTTCGTTCCAAAGTGTATAATGGTTCTTAAATCTGCTTTATACAAATTCAAATAATTCCACTTATGTGTTCTTCAGCATTTGCATTGTTAAGAATACCCAAGGACGTATATCAAAGAGTTGATAATGCTGAACAGCACCGCTCACTTCAAAATATAAAGGCTATTATATCTTTAAATACTCAGCCCTTGAAACCGCATGAAAAGGTATAATATTTTCAAGTTGGACTTTAGCCAAGAAACCCATTGTATTCGGCGGGCTTGATAACCTACGTAATAGACACCTGTTATAAGGTAAACACGCAACAACATGCCGAAATGTCTAAAATCGCTATTTCTGGCAAATGGTCCACAAGCCATATTCGGGTTCATAGCGGCCCAGGGAGTGGTCCTAGAAAATGTCGTGGTCAGCAAAGTTATAAACAGGGTGTCCATGCCCTTTAAAATCTTTGAAAGTCATAGAAACCCCAAGTTATCCTTCAAAACCCTTCAGTTTCACTAAAACCCTTGAATTTAAGTCTGAAGGCAGCTCAATGTGTATGTTTTATTGTCAAGCGAATTTGATGAGAAACCTCTAAAAGTTGCAAAAAAATTTCTCGCGTCGTTTTAATGGTCAATTCATCTTAGCATGTTTAATTTACCACAAAAAGTCTTTGTAAAATTTACTTCCAGATTGCCTGCGCTTTCTCGTCTAATGATTATGAAACCTACACAACGACATGCAGCGTCCCGATTCGTACACACAGGCTTTCCGTAGTGCTATGAAACATTGCAAAAAATAATATTAATCTACTACTTAAAACAAGAAAAAGCTGGCAGGACAAGGTGATTACATCAATATGATGTATATATAATATAACCAATTTGGCCTGCCAGGTTTTTTGTTTCCGGTATTTTATTTTTTTATTTGCTAATTTTTATAGCTGTACCATGACTTCTTCATTGCAAGCGGTTTGGACGGACTCCAAACTGTATCCTGACTTGGCTGAGTCGTATTTGTAGGAGGTTTGCAAGACTGAGTGCTGGTTTGTGTTAATTATTAGTAATTTTAGTACCGAGTTTTGCAAAAGCATTTTTCAAGTTGTTCCTTGAATTTTTTATCAAAAGCTATCAGTAACGACCCTAGAATTTGACATCGACGTTGCCGCGCACACGCTGCATGATGAGCATATTTTAATGGTGATCTTCATTTGTCGATGCGAAGCTTGAGTCGCGAGATATAGGTTAGGAAACACTAGTACCCGTATGGTCAGATTTGGCAGAGAACCCTTGAAAACCCTATTGCCGTTTTGACCTTGAAGATAGGTTCATAGTTGTTGGCGTTCAACTAAAGGACATATCCACATCATTTTGCTTTCGACCAAATTATTTTATCGAAATCCATCCACCTGACGACGAGTTATGAATGACAGAAACAGACGAAAGATTTTCACGATTTTCTCCCCTAGCGCCCCCGGCGGAAACTCTGCTCGCTCCGTTTCAATTATGATAATTTGCCGGAGAATTATGCATTTGTATTGGTTTTCCGTGCTGCAATTATGCGTTACCAGTTCTTAAATTTTGTGAAGATGGGTAATGGTAGATCAACTCTATATGAATTATAACGCGAAGCCCGTGTTCCGCCGTTGGGGAGCGCAGACCTTGAGTTGTCTCGCCACGACTCCACGCGCCATATCTTTGACCACGGAGTAGTGTATGGCAACTGCCTGTTTCAAAGTCAAACGGCTGACCGATGGCTAAACCGGCGGTCGGCGGCTCAACGTCTATTCGACGGCAAATAGACGGCTGACAACCAAGAAGCTTCTCTTAATACAATATGAATTTAATATTCGTAAATGCTTCTTCAGCAGTTATTCAAGAATATATTTGTATCTGTGATGGTTTTACACGGCGTACTACAGCAAGTGCGGAATCTTATATCTAGGCTGACTATAGCAAGGCCGTAGTTTATGTAGCTCTGGGCAACTGCCGACTTTGAGGTCTCTTATCAAACATTGACGGATATTATTTTAATAATAAACATATGTATTGTATGCTTAAATATGATAAGATGGTACTAGACGGTACAAAATCCTGGCACATTGGTTATTGAGGATTATGTTTATATCAAAATATTCCAGTAGTGCGGTTTGTCTAGTCTACAATCCATATAGTTTGGCTTCTCTATAGACCGGGGCTACGAAATGGGGCCCCTATTCGGGAGAGGACAGAGCATAAAATGCGGGGAAACTATAAACATGAACGTTTTTTTAGCAGTTTTGAGGCTGAAATCGAAAGGAATAATGTAAAGCTGTGATAACTGAAAAATGAACGTTTTACGAACATTTTCAGAGCTAAAAATTGAAGTAGGGGCCAAAATTTTCGCGGAGACTGGGCTTAATGGGGACCGGATCAGACCGGGGTGGGGGAGCCGAAAAGCAGCTCACCCCGGTTTGGAGGAGCCAGATAGTACTAAATGCATAGACCACACCCGTCCGAGCGACGACCCATAATTGCTCAACGGCCACTTTCGCAACTGTCAACGGCAGATACTTAACTCTTAACGGCCGGCCGACGGTTTTGCGACCGTTGCCCAACACTACCACAGAGGCCATTTTTGTCTTTGACCAGAATTAGAAAAATTACGTTTTTTATATCGCTAACAACACATTCCTAGTTCGTCCTCATTCTGTATATATTTATTTATAAATCACGTTCAGAAAACCCAAATTAACTGTGATTCGACCATGATTGAACCCTGCGGTTGCTCCTCATCTTCCCGGGCTTTTGTATAAAATCTAAACATGGATTTTGGAAGAGTTTGGTACCCGAGCTAAAGGTTGTCACCGTTGAGTCTTGTATCTGTGTCACTGGATTCTCTATTCACTGAAATATTTATCAGACAGCATGAATCGGGATTCTTTAGTTCCGAACTCAGGGGGATTTGCCAGGGGTATAAGTTGGGTGCGCTTGGTTTGCACGGGAGTGGTGCCTTCGGCTTCGAGACCTAAAAATTGCCAAAATTAAATATTTTTCACCGAAAAGTGCTAAAGTTGTTAAAAATTAGCTTCCGAAACGGTGTGAAAACGTCTGCATGCGGCCGAAACCAATTTCAACGATTTTTTGCTCAAATTATCAATTTTTTAACTTCAGAAGGCATTTTGCATAAATTTTGTAGTTTTATGTGAACTTTGAGAGCTTTTCCGAGGAAAGCCAAAAAAATTGCCAAGGGGCTCCAACCGTTGTGTCCCGTTTTTTCCAGGGTGTACCGACAAAATACCAAAGCCTTCCAGCACCCCCTATCTTGCAGAAGCCAGTATTATTTAACTGTGTTTATAAATTAATAAAAAATCATTTTGTTTCAGGACTTTGCTTTTAAACAGTCTGGCTGTCCTGAATTTCAGGCTGTAAGTTTTACACAATATTTCAAATGGACTGATATAGACAAGTATTTAAAAGAATACGGGAGGGCGACACTGGGCCTTAGCTACCGGATAGCATACTAGTGGAACGTATAATAATATTGTCTTTGTGGATTTTACACGTAATAGACACGTGCGTATGCTTAAAGGATGGCTGAGGACAACTCGGCTTTGTCCTGCCGTTCGCTGACATTTAGCAGTATTTGTTTCCCCTGTGGACCGGTTCCGTTTATCAGAGTTTAGCTAAATTGTACCGGTGAATTCATAATTCAGCGCGTTCCTCGTTATTGTTTTTAGAAAACAAAAATTATTGTCAATATGACTCAACGGAAATGGCTAAATTCACATTTTATCTATTTTAAACTGCCAATCGCTTGTGACTCAGCAAAAAATATAACTGTTACCCTTATTTGAAAGTTTTGTCCACCATTGATATCTCTGCCACCACGTGTTACAGCACTCGCCACATTGACCACTGCTCGCTCGCAATTTGCTCGTGGGAAAATAAAATATTATTTTGATATTTCATAGTTGTTTTTCTGGCCGCTCATGTGGCGAGCACTGTATAAGGCGACATGGATACCACGGTGTTTCTGACGGAACTTTAAGATAGTATTCACAGGTAATGTAGTGTTCGGTAATAGCACAATGTAGACTATGCCAGAAAATTTTGAAAAAAGTTATATATAGTATCAGCTACACAGCTTATGTAATGTGTTTGTACATGGTGTTCTTGACATTAAAAACTTCTAGATGTAGATTTAAATACTATATTTAAGTTGATGATGGTTCATACACCATCTGTTCAGTTACTTAGTGTAGGTGTGTGTGGGAGGTCCTTTATAACGTAAACTTAATAAATCTTAAAAATTGTAATGATCAAGGTAAAAATTATGTTTCCAAATGGATCTGTCCGGACGCCCCGTTTTCAAATTTTTCGATGCTCGCAAAGCCTAGTACTCAAAGATTGAATTCATAAGTCATGCAGTTATGACCAAAGTGGGGCCATACAGTACAGTGTAACTAAGATTACAGTGCATAGATACGCAAAAGCCGAAAAATGTGTATTTGCTTTGACGTGTTACACCTGTTTCTTTACACACAGAGTGCCCGCGAACGGGAAAAACATCGAAAACAAATCGGGGAATATCGGCGAAAGCCGAGAATTGGGGTAAAACCTAAACCTGAAAAATTGGGTCACATTTTAAGAAAAACCAGGAAAATATGAATCCAGTGAAAAGTTTTGCACATTTTTGAAAAATTCAGTATTTATATCTTACCTCTCAGTTTAACCAATTTGTAGGTTCATTTATCGAGGGTCTTGGTTCAGATTTAGAAGGGCGGCATGTTTTGTCAATGCCACGATTCATCAGACAGTATTTGGTATTCATAAAATTGTTAAAATTGAGCATTGTAAAGTAAGTCATTGAAATAGCTATTAAAACGCCTCACCATCGCAGCCTAGACCTCTGATAAAAGCTGTTTAAGTATTGGTTTTCCGTTTTGCAACATTCAGAAGGCCGGCGCCTCGCCGGGCTCGATCCATCATTTTCATTTCTAGCAAACTTTACGAAATTTGGCTACCACCTGTCTGATGGGATTTGACGCCTCAGTGGGTGTGATTACCTGTCCATTATGAGTATACGTGTGTCTCGCGATATACATTTAGGATATCAAAACGGAGATCACCATCAAAAACGGCTTTTGGCATGCTGAATATTGTGGTTTAGTTATATAGAGACGAATATTTCATGCTTCTTTAGTTTTGAATGGCTTTACAATCAATGAGCCCGATTTTCTGAATTGTTTTCAGCTGTTTGGCTGTGCTTAGCGTACTTCTATATCGAATGCATTATGCATAATAATTGTTTTGTTTAAGGAAAAGGGGCGACGATCATGTTTTCGGTGTGCCAGACAGAAGGACGACAGGTTAATATATATTTTTTCTTTTGTTTAGAAGATTGTCTTAATGATTGTCATTGTCATACTGTTTAAGTCTGCCTGGCATCTTACCCCGTAGCAAGCGTAGGACACAGCATGAATTTGTTCTACGATTGTAAGCCATCTTATCTTTACTAGGTCATCCTGGATTCTTTCGCTAACATGAAATAGACTGAACTCATCCAATTGTAGTAAATGCTTGACCTGCAGGACCCTCTACTGTTCAAATTCTCGACAGTCGCCCCCCAATTGCACAAAACCCTCATGTTCAACTAGATCTATGATTATCAGTTTTCCATAAATTCACTTTTTTCTGTATATATAGTAATTATTTGTAATCATTAATTACTCCTACGTCGAATACTATTACTGTATCTGTTTGCCTAAAAATATTTGTATAACATGTAACGAAGCAGATCCCTAATTCCCCTAATGTTTTGGTTTGTCATTTATCCGAGTTTAGATGCAATGTTCTTCTTTCACAGGAATTATGCTGGGAAAATGCCTGTGGGAATTCTAAATTTGCAATCATTATTTATTTGCGTCATTTATTATTCGTTAACAGTGTGTAGAATGTATGTGGTTTGGCATGAATAATAGTGTATGTGTGACGTTTTGTATCTACACATCGGTTATTATTAGTGTATTGTATGCATCTATAAAAGCTTGCACGTATATGTAATATGTATTGTTTGAATTGAGCTCATACGTATTTATATTTCGTCTCGTCTCATGTCTGTGTGACGATACCTTTCTATATCCATGTGTATTGTGTGTAAAATTTTAAATACTTTTTGTTTATAAATTTGTAAAATTCAACGAATAAAAATGTATAAACTGGATAAACCTTTCCTCAATGGCGCAGGGGATGTTTTGGGCACAGACGGAGTTTGACGCCAAATCTGAAAGGGCACGGATCTACAGATCATTTGGACCACACAAAATTTGGATACAACTGGCCAACCCGTTACGGAGTGTTACGGTCCTCATCCCTGTGGTATTTGTATCCTTGATTTAAACTGAAGAATTAGGGCTGCATTAGTGCAAATGTATATGTATTTATGCTGAATTTTCTGTAAAACTAAAAAAATTATAAGTTAGGAATTCCGAGAATTTCACAAAAAGGGGTTCCTGACGCAAAAATTTATGTTAGAGAGCGAATTTCACAATTCTAAGAATTCTTAACCCGGTTGGCAGCAATTAATTAAAATCTAGCAGCTTAGGGAGATTTTAGAACCAGGTTTAGTTGGTTTCCTAGAATTCAAGTTTCAAAAGATTATTTAAAGGGTTCCACCATGAGCTTACGGCCTCAGTTCGCACAATCAGTGGAATAAAACTGACTGTCATATATATCGTTGTCAATCCGTGTAATGTGTCGCGTAATTTGGTGTTGCTGTGTATCCTGAATTTAATGTATCTTAAAATGTAGTGTTAGTGTTAATGATATATATCTGGGGTAATAAACGATTGATGAACTGGAGTGTTCACCCTACGTTGGAAATTCAAGGTAATCGACTTTTGTCAGATTGTGGACTCATTGACTTAATCGGGTTAGTTCCCCAAAGGATTTGACTCACGCGGGTTACAGATAGTAACAGATCCTGAAAATATAGAAATCTGTAGTATACAAATAAATAACTTTGTTCCTCCACTTTGATATTTTTCTCGAAAATAATTATCATTATGGCCCCAAAGTTTACCCCCCGCTACACGGAAGTTTTCCGGTCAGAAGGCTGAGACGACAAGTATTTCTAATTTTTCTGCAGCAACTAAAGTGAAATATACTTGGGATGTTGATCCTATACTGATACATTAGAATTTTTACGATAACATAGTGGCATACAGTTGATAAATTCTAAAACCTAATGCAATATTAGCAAAAAACATTGTATTCAGTCATAATTGCAACAGGTATTAAAATTTGAAAATGGTCATCGCATTTTACCAAACAAATATTGTACACTGCTCTTTTTAAATTTTAATTATATATGTCAATTATTCGCTAGATACTACGTCGAAGCTTCGATGTGAAACGACATTATTTATGTATTGATATACATATATCATACATTGGTTAACAAAACTTTTCAATTATTCTTAAGTATATTGTATAATACGCCCGCATAAATAGATTATAGTGGCATCGATGTACATCAGTAGTTGATTATTTGTGTTATCTGTCTGTGTTGGCCATAATTGAGCGACTTTCGTTCTTTGTCGAGGTTTGTTTGAAGCTGATAGCGCTAATTTTTTTTAAACTTGCACGACAGCGGAACTAATATTATATTGTTCGGTAGTCCTTTATGAATAGATATTTTTTCGATTTCTGTTCGATGTTCGAATAGGGACGGTCATTTCATAGCAAAGTACTAGCAACATTCTATAGCTTTCAATGTGCATAAAAATTAGCTGTAATTACCTGTTAATACAGTTTGAAAAAGCTTTTACTACATTTGAAAATGGCCACCAATATCGCACACCAGGCTCTATTCATTGAAGCCAGACAAAATTCAGCCACGAGTCAAATTTTGTACAGTACTGGCTATGGAACCGAACTCCAGCGGATATTCATTCATATATGTGTGTATAATGTAGCATTGTCTATCATGAATGGATGGCCCATGAATCGTGTGCATTCATGAATTTCAGGTGAAACGATACGGGAATTCCTTGCAAGTTTACAATATTTCCGGATATTTATCGCTTTATGGAATATTTTAATCATGTTGTGTATGATTTTGTAAGTTTTGTTTTAATACTTGAGCATTTTCATAATTTAGCACATTGAATGAACTAATAGGTTATCTTGTCGCCAAGATGATGAATTCTTAGTGCTGAATATCTAATTTAGCGAGATGTACACACACAGTTATAAGCCACCAAAATACCACCCATGTTGATTGAGTAATTTGCTCCCAATGTTCAATTACGTAAACGACGAATATTGCTCTATAAAATGAGGCTACACAAGCCAGTATACAGTCACGGTCAGAAATAATTCTATCGAAATATCATTTATTTGAAATCTATCGAAATTTAGTTTAATCGAAATCGATCGAAATTTTTTTAATCGAGATCAATCGATTTTCATCAATTTTTGCACCTATTTCTGGCCGCGACTTAACTCAGTCGGTTGCCAAGATATTGCGGTGGCTCCATTAAATCCCTTTTGACCCTGCAGCGTAACAAATACTATAGCAACGCACCATTAGCAGCCGCATCGGGGATAAATTGCTATACAAAATGAGATCAAAAACACCCCATATAGCTGAGCGGTTGCACATATATCATCATTTTTGTATATTTTAGATTAAATGGACTCATTGAAAAAAAACGCGAAGCCTCTTTCCCAAGATATAGGTCCCGAAAAATAGATACTAGGATGGCTAAATTTTGGAAAATATGACCCTTGACTCTTCGGGGCCGATTTTGACATCGAAAATGTAGTTGTCATATTTTGCGTCTAATGCAAGGGCACAAGTAGACTGAATTTGTGACCAAAAATTGTGAAGGTCTATCCATCCGGTGATGAGTTATGATCTCAACAGACGGCCTAAATAAATTTTTATGATTTCTGTCGCCAGCGAAGCTACTGGTGGAAAATCCGCTCGCATCGCTCATTCCGTTTCAAACATCCAAATATCTCTAGCAGTTTCGGAGATATTTCCATTTTCGTATAAATATTTTGGGCCCCATGGGAACGCCATTTTGGACGCAACCATGTAGCGTAATAATGATATTAGCAGAACACTACATAGAGGATGGATTGCTCTTCAAAATGAAAACAAAAACACCACAATACCTAGACTGGATGTGGGGATATTATCATATTCAGTTTGAGTCTCATGGGATCATTTTAGAACTGGTTTTGATCGAAATACTAGATTCTGAGAGAACCGCATAGCATACCTTTAATATAAAGTCTTGTAGAGTCTTATTTGTTGTGCAAAATGAGCCCAATTTCACTCGCATATCTTAGTCGGTTGTCACGATACAATAAGTAATGTGATTTTTAAGCCACATGGGCATCCTACACGATAGCGTTTGGCACTGTTTTTCGAAGGAACCGGGCATCGCTCCTACTTAAAAGGCACAAATACAACTGAGCTATCACGCGAATCAATCCATCCAAGCAAAATTGAATTATGCGTGTCATCTTAAATACCCCAATACCGGACATTGTCAAACTTCGCCACTTTCATTTCAAGTTATAGATTTCTTCGTTTCGCTCGTTTCAGTCACTATGTGAGCTTTTTCCATTGTACTTGGACTAACGTCGGACCATCTTATTAGTAGTTGGCGAATGGAAGACATGAAATAGCTGTTTTCTATGGTCTGTTGAGATGGATGGCTACTCCGTTCATTTTGTTTATCTTAAGCCTTTGAAATTAGGGTGTTAATTTGATTTTGAAATACGGTCATTACGTTTGTGAATGTGTAGACATTGATATTCAGTGATAATGTTTGCACTCGAGTTTTGGAATTAGAGATGGTTTACGTATTCTTATTAAGTCATTATAGTGGACCTTACTGCTCTTCTTGCTTCTCCACAATTGCGCGAAAGGCTTGTCCTACTTGAAGCTAGAAGGTGGGTCGAAAATTGTTGCACTCGGGTTTCGGAATTGAGATGGTTTACGTATTCTTATTAAGTCATTATAGTGGACCTTACTGCTCTTCTTGCTTCTCCACAATTGCGCGAAAGGCTTGTCCTACTTGAAGCTAGAAGGTGGGTCGAAAATTGTTGCACTCGGGTTTCGGCTTTAGAGATGGTTTACGTATTCTTGTTAAGCATTATAGTGGACCTTACCGCTCTTCTTGCTTCTCCACAATTGCGCGAAAGGCTTGTCCTACTTGAAGCTAGAAGGTGGGTCGAAAATTGTTGCACTCGGGTTTCGGCTTTAGAGATGTTTACGTATTCTTGTTAAGCATTATAGTGGACCTTACCGCTCTTCTTGCTTCTCCACAATTGCGCGAAAAGCTTGTCCTACTTGGTAGCTAGAGGGTGGGTCGGAAAAACGCTGAAACCGCGGAATTGATACCACAATATATATGCAAAAAACAGGATTTTATATGGGTGACACAAAAAGTACGAAGATTTTTTGTTGAGTGAATGTCTGCTTCTGTTCCTACCAACTTGGAGATGTCAGTAATTTTTGTTAAATAATATGTAACTAGCAGTACCTTATGACTCCATAAACGAGGGGACCTATTAACTGAAACTTTTTATCATACCGTTTGTGGAGGATATAGTGGGGTAATCCATGTTGTTTAGCAAAAATAAGGACTACCCTCCCGCTTGATCGAAATGTTTGGAACTGAGCCAAACTTGCTCAACTTAACATTTTGCGCAACTACATTATCATCAGTAGTTTGTTTTTCGCCACTATTGAATTATGTAATTTTGAGAGACGTACACAACTATATTCAATATTACATACAAAATAAGCCACCAGATATTAGCCATGTTGCTTTAACAATAATTGCGAAGATATACTCTATTAGTGTGCTCGCAATGTGCAAGTACATGGAGGATAAGCCGCTCTGCAAAAAGAGACCAAAAACACCCATGTACGTACAGTCACGTTCAGTAATAATTGCAAAAGAATCGATTGAAATCGGCGTAATTTCGCTTAAGCGAAATTTCGATCCATTTTGAATTTAGCTGAATTAAATAAATTTCAAATTTATAAAATGCCAGATATATTTTTTGATTAATCGAAATTTCGATTGGTGCCGTCAAACGAATTTTTGATCTATTGCGGTATCGATAGTTTTCGATTACATTTATTTTTGACCTCGCCTGTAGCTCGAGAGGTTGCGGAGATATTACTTTTTTTTTCTTATATTGGCTGGGCATATAAAAACGCGTTTTAATCCAGCCCTTCCACGTAAATAATGACTATAGCAGCACATGTGCGCTTACATAGAAGATTACTTTACAAAATGACACTAAAAAATTATAACTCGCATTGCGAGGCGAAACGAAGCGGGTATGGCTACTCAGCCCTTATTGCGATTTTGTCGTTCCATAGTCAGGTGCCTAAAACCGCTTAAACTGCCACGATAGCAATTATACAGCAGCAATACTTGAATGACAATGCTACGACCATTGTAGTAATAATATTTGTATCCATCTAGCTAGGCTAAAAGGAGTGAGCGTGGTTTCTTTTTAAAGTTATCATTTTGTTTAATCACTTGTAACGGGCTGTGTCTGATGTATATACCACCCTAAAATCTCTTGAACCCTGAATCCATTGAGAATCCCAAAACTTCGTTGACCTTAAACCCATCGAAAACAGCCAACGCACCAAGTATTTGTGCTGGTCTCTGCATAACCAGGCCATCGGATTCCGCCTACCGGAAAACTTATATAATATTCTTCATGGCCTGTACGCAATACGTAGCCAAATAATTGAAAACAGACTATATTTTAAAAATGGGTTTCATTGACAATAAGCACATTGAAACCCTATAAAAAGGCATGAAATATGCACGCTAGACTCATGATAAACCAAATATTTTGTATATTCTGTCTTTAGAAATGCCTATATAGAGACCATTCTTTATGCCCTACACGCAATACATAATTATACAAATGAAAACTCACATTGTGCAAATCGGGTTCATCGACTGTAAAAACCCTTGAAATTCCAGGAAAAGGTGTAATGTAGTCCAGCTTGGCTCTAAATAGTAAAGCCATCCTTTTCAGCGTACTTGATAACCTAATAGTTGTAGTTCCCGATGAGTATTCTGTTGCTGTTCTTCATTTTTTATGCGAATTTGTCGCGAGATTTGGGCTGCGGAAAACTGGTACCCGTATACCCGTATATTTTGAACACAGCAGAGGAGGCTGCATATGGTAGAGGTCAACCAAAGGGCACATTGACGTCACTTTTACTGTGGAACAAAAAATGTCGAAATCTGTGAATCCGAATATTAGTTATTAATGACAGCGACAGACAAAAAGAAATTTTCACGATTTTCCTCCCAGCGCTCTCAGTGGAAACACCAGTCGCTTCACTAGCTCCGTTTCAAAAACCGAAGAACTATTCATTTTCGTCTTCCAGTGACCGAAAAACAAAGAATTTTGAAATTTATAAACCACAAGTTTTAAGAAAAGTTTTAACTTAAACAGTGATATTTACGTTGTAGGGTTCCCAAGACTTCCCTTGCTTGATACATGCCACGCAAATGCAATTATTGCTTTTATGGTATTTAGCAATCCCGAAAACTTATAGACACGTTCGATTGACCTACATAGATACATCTGTTTTGAAAAAGTGGCGAAATTACACAAATTTTGATGCCATGCTTTACCAAATTTTGCAGTGTCCCGCAGGGTTAATAACACGGCCAACATGGTGCACATTGCGAAATTTCACAAGCCTCGCTGCACTCAGAATTCGACTTGAACGAGAACATCATGTAAGCCAGTATTATAGTGAATGCATCACTGCTGGTACCATACTACATCCAGCAAGTCTGTGTTCATCGACTCATGAGGAAACAGTGTTTGATCGACCATTTTTTGTGATTGGCGCCATTGGCTGAAAATTATTTTGCGAACACAATGTATATCGTGAAATCACAACATAAAATGTGTGCTAAATTCATATTGCTGTTACGAGATTCCCAAAATAAAACATTAACACATGCCACATTGATTTTCGCGTTGAAACCGATTTGATACCCTGTATCTTTTGAACTGGAATTATATAATAGTTCTATGAAGCACGCAGTCGCGGAATAATATTTTAGTTCGACATGAATAATTCTCCACAACACTAAAGAAACTCTTGTAAGTGTTAACAATTTAAAAAACAAACTTGGATTTATTTTTGTTTCAGATTCTTTAGCGCCTAAGGATTGATTCCGGTGACTTGGTAACGATAGCAGCACAGACTGCTTATTAATTATTTTTTATTTACTGGCTGTGATGACCGGATGCTGGCCTTGGTATTAATGATGTTCGATATGATACTGTTGTCGACTTTACGTAGATGCAACAGTAATAATTATTATTGATTGCTACATTTGAATGAAAATTTGTGGCGAATACTGGGTATGAAATATGGAGCGAGCCGTATGCGCATGTGGGTATTAAGTTTTGGTAAATTGTTTGCTCTCAACCGTGTTTTATTACGATATCGATTGAAAGGTTAGGCTGCGTTCATATTGCTTACGATTCGAACCGATTTGCATTCAAGTTAGATCCAGTACGACCAAGCTCTGTTCCTACCGTGTACCGTGCGAATTTTTTGACATCACTGCAACCGATTCGGGTCTGAAGATAATGTGCATGCTCTATTCGATCGGATGGTATGCATTGCGAATACTTTATGCTCGTTAAACGTACATATCGGATCGTACTGGACGCATTGAGAACACATCCTTACATTATGTGTTGGTAGTGGTAAACCAAAATCTAATGGTTAATACAAAAGTGTGTAATAACATAAAATTTGTGGCGAGATTACTATTTCATGGAATAGTGAATAGTTGGTCACATCCTTACATTATGTGTAATTGCTGGTAGTAAACCAAAATGTAATGGTTAATAAAAAAGTGTGTAATAATATTAAATTTGTGGCGAGATTACTATTCCATGGAATAGTGAATAGTTGGTCACATCCTTACATTATGTGTAGTTGCTGGTAGTAAACCAAAATCTAATGGTTAACACAAAAGTGTGTAATAATATTAAATTTGTGGCGAGATTACTATTCCATGAAATAGTGAATAGTTGGTTACATCCTTACATTATGTGTAGTTGCTGGTAGTAAACCAAAATCTAATGGTTAATAAAAAAAGTGTGTAATAATATTAAATTTGTGGCGAGATTACTATTCCATGGAATAGTGAATAGTTGGTCACATCCTTACATTATGTGTAGTTGCTGGTAGTAAACGAAAATCTAATGGTTAATAAAAAAGTGTGTAATAATATTAAATTTGTGGCGAGATTACTATTCCATGGAATAGTGAATAGGTGGTCACATCCTTACATTATGTGTAGTTGCTGGTAGTAAACCAAAATCTAATGGTTAACACAAAAGTGTGTAATAATATTAAATTTGTGGCGAGATTACTATTCCATGGAATAGTGAATAGGTTATTTTTAATGCCTGTGGAACAAAACATATCTGGACAGAAAATGGGAACACGGTAAAAAACGTATACAAGCATCGCATTCAGTGCTGAAGCACTTATCGGCTAACGTCGAATCTTACTACTATTATTATGTTGTGCTATTTTTACGTTTATGGGTTTTTACAAAAAATAATTCCTATTAGTTTCGGTAAATGAATATTTGATGAGGTTTTTTGAAGAATATGTTTTTGTTTGAACAAATTGCTAGTTTTGTGTTAGTCAGAAACGAAAACAAATCATTGGCGAACGAGTTTTGCAGAAACATAATGGTTGAGCGCGGACGAATATTACCAATGAATCACTCTCGAAAGGTAATGTCCTTGTGTTTTCTGAGCATGATTGAATATTGACATAGTTTTTACACGGTCTATAGTTGACATCTAAACAGTTGATTAAAATTATTATGAGGAATTACTGATGTATAAATTTGTACACAGTACATAAGATTATATGTAGTTAAGTTCATGATATAATTCTGTATCATGCCTAATATTTAGGCAACTCATATTCTACCGTGGATGCTTAACATTACACTTCAAAGACGCCGCTTATAGTATCCTTCTACGCAGACAAGTTGGTAATAGATTTGCGTAATAAAGATGTTCACGAAAAATAATCATAACATTTTCTCTTCATGGGCAATTCGACAAAGCAGAAGAATTTGAGTTGCATATTGGGATTTCGCTACGCCTTGCTTTCCTGAAGGAGAAGCTTGGACCTTGGAAGCACCCCGGTCTTTCAGCACCCGGAGGTGGGCAACTGCGGGGCAGGGCAAGCAAAATTAAAAAAATTGTACTACAAATGTTGGCATTTTGAGCTGGCATTTCATTTTCCGAATTTACCGATGACACCGCGGTACGTGCTGTATTTGCTTCCAACTCTAGCATTGAAATCTGTCAATAACAAAAGCTGGTTCGATCTTCGGACGGCGTCGACAACTTGTCCGACTCCTCGTCGGTGTAGCTCATAGTGGGGGAATAGACACAGACGAGTGCGAGAAAATTCTTGCCTTCAGCGGATGCGTAGACTCATCAGCCTTTCTGATACAGTTGTAGGAAGTGTTGTCAGTTTTGACGTGAGTTTATTGCTGGTTCCGAAGTCTACTCTTGCTTCTCTTCTCGTCCCTGCCTTTCTGTGCCAGAATTCGGTATGTGTTGCCTCACGCATTTGGCTTGGCCCTCCGTTATGATCAATTGTAGCGCGGCGATGCTGATACCATACTTCTTCAGCTTTTCACATATGAAAGCCGAGCGCCTTTCAGGATTTTTTACCCTTATCCAGCATCGTGTGAACGTTCCATGTAGCAACTGAGATCTTCATTGTGGGTTTTCTTACCGATTGGGTGGAACCCCATTGGCCGCGGTTTGCCAAACAGGGTGTTGCGGACTGAGCTTTGTATTATGCCATCTTTTCTAGTGGCCTCTTCATATGTGCGTTGGCAGTGCTGCTCCTGAATATGGCTGCCCGCTCGTCCGCATAGTTGCCTCACTCTGCTGGCACTCTTTCAATCAGATTCGAACCGCCTGCATGTAGGTTTTATACAGCAGATTACAGCTCTTCAAGCCATTATGCTAATGCTTTAGACAGAGAATTAAATCGTTTGTCTGCTGGATTTAAAATTGTTAATGTCCCATGATCGCCAGAATATCGGATAGGGTGGTGATGAAGTTTTCACAAAATGGTATCCCTTACGTTATTTTTAGTATATAATTTGAGCTACAAATTCTGACCCGCAAATCTTTGATGTGATTGCATTGCAGTGAAAATAATCCAATAATCTATGACCCATAAATCTTTGATGTGATTGTATTAATGACAATAATCCAACAATTTAAAAACTAGAATCTTGGCGACGTGCCAAGTGTATGAATTGGGAGAAATGAGAAACCGTAACGTTAACATACAGTGGAACAACCCATTAAAAATATATTCTTGTTACGAAAACAAAGATGTATGTCACCAAAAAATATTCGTTAGTCTGGTGTTCAATAAGGCATTGTTGCAGCAAAGCTGATCGTCAGAAATTTAATAAGCACCCTACGAGGGTGAACCCTACCCCAGATCTGCTTACGAATTGTGAACAACATAGGATTGTAATCTATGTATACATAAGAATCTTAACAAAAGCACAGTAGCACAGAAAACATGAGCAGAATTTGCTACAGACCGCATGACACTCGTCTCTTTCGCACCACTCGCCTTGTCTCACCCATTGATATAACTGCCTCTACACGAAGAGATACGTTTAAATACATTGAAGATTTGAAATCAGCGCCCATGAAAACGTATGTATATATGCACTTATTTTCAGCCACAAATCTATGAATATACCGTTAGAAGTGGTAATGTCACAGATGACTATATATGGCGTCAGGCCCAACTTTGGCATCAAATACCAATGGACCCAGGAGTACATAAAATCTGTTGTCTGCAGGCAGGCCCGCAGTAGCTCTATGCACACACCAAATTTCGTTTGAATGGCTTAAGTGGTTACATAGCTACACCACGACAAAGTTTAATCAAAGTTTTTGGAAATTTGACCATTTGCTAAAGTTTCCCATGCACCATAGAGACCCGACCATAACAATTTATATATATACCCAGAAATAAAGCTTCCAAGGGCACATATTTTGATATCAAAATGATTCAAATTGGCTCAAAGGTTGCCGAGTTATGAGCAAAAATGGTCCATTTTAGCCATGTACCCCTGGGTACCCCCTGTAGTGGCACCTGGGTGTGCTGAATGGGAATAAAACCTCCAAAAGGCACATCTAGGGTACTGCAGCTATGATATGAGCCCTCACGCGTCCATATAGGTTTACGTTGAGATAACGAAGTCCTGTTTACAGGGAACACTACACGGACGCACATCTTTTTCATCATAGTGCGGTCTAGTGGGAATTTTTCGATTCGGAAGCTGGCGCTTCTCCATC
Organism: Trileptium ribeirensis; assembly: GCA_030248225.1. Taxonomy (NCBI): domain Eukaryota; kingdom Metazoa; phylum Nematoda; class Enoplea; order Enoplida; family Thoracostomopsidae; genus Trileptium; species Trileptium ribeirensis. The sequence goes on from JASANE010029598.1 coordinate 25,406, forward strand.
TCCGAATTCATTTATCTTCAACTTCTAAAGAAGTAAACAAATGCAATGTTTGCAGCAATTATTTGACTGAATAATGCACTGAGTTGCTAAGTTTTTTGTTTTATGCGTTGTGTTGCTTGATAATATACATTGTACTTTACGGCGAGTAATGGGCATTTAGCAGCAAGCATTACGCTATGCTTTACATTGGGTCAATTATCAGCGTTACACTCTACGAATAAATTTGTGCAAACGTATATCCATGCATGATAACGGGCCAAGTTCTTAGGGGGTTAGCGATGGGGAGAGGTTTGTGCGATCAGGGGGTAGACCATGCCCTTGGGGGTGGGGTAGCCCCTGAACCCCTGCTTCGGCATGTATGGCATGTGAACCATATTAGGGATGTCTACGTAGTGTTTACATTTAAATGGTAATAAGTTCTTTTTTCGTGTTCCTGTTTAGAGTAAATATGTTTCATTAAATAATATTGTAGTTCAATGTATATGTGTAATGGTAATTAACGTACATAATGGACATCTTTTAGTAAAGTTGCAGGATCGTTTAGATTTTGAATATGGAGCCTTTTCAGAAATGTGTTTATTCTATATATATATCTTACTTGTATTTAAATAAATGAATGAGATAAAATATAAGCCGACGTGGGGCGTCATCATCATCTGAACTTTGTCCGATGTAACGCTGAGGGGCAATACGTTAGAAATATCGTTAGAAAACAGCTTAGAGGACTCAAGTCAAGGCTTATTATATTGAGAACGGTGTGGCATGTATTACACTTTGGCCCCTCAAGGTTACCTTGGCCTGCCTTTGGGCTCTGACCCTACCAAGGGTGGCGGAGGTCGTAAACTAGGGATTAAGGCCATGATTTGTAAGCGCCTTATGCTGTGCTTTAATATAAATTTTAATGAGGTCAATGATAGTTTTCTTCTTGCCCTTAAATGTGGTACGATGGATTCGACCCGTTTTTCGCGAATACATTCAGTTGCAGTAATCGGAATGCAACGATCGTGTTTTAACTTCCTATAACATCCGCAATGGAGCAGTTTTAGTTCACGACTGGAGTTCAGATAAAGATAAAAAGTATAAATAATGTGACGCGACAAATGTTAGGTGCGATTGAGTTTCCTTGCCGAGGAAAGCAGAGGTCACTGTCCTAACTGTGGGTTCACTAATCCTGTCTTCCGACCTCGTGAATTTGGCATGGGTTTTTTTATACATTCCTTTTTGTTTTATCCAGTCTAACTTAAAATTTCTTTCCACAGTGTTTTTGATAATTCCTAGAGCTGACAATTGCCTTATCGGCTGTTAGCTGCACAAGAGGTTACGGGTATTTTCACCTTTGGCTAGCCTTCTTTATCAAACCATTTGTGATTCTAGGCTACCCAAGTATAGTCATCACTCGGGTTCGTGAACATTGAATTTTTTAGATACCGTTTTCGTCACGCTTCATATGCTTGCGTAATTTGTAGTTGTTTGGTCAAAATCACGGGCTGGCTAGTGCAAAGATTTATATTCATATTTCTACTATCGGTATCGCAGATTAGCGAACGCGAATAAGGTCTCTCTGATGTACAAACGGACAATCTGCAATTCGCACCTTTTTCTATGTTTATCAAATGACATTTCTGAACCTCATAAAAAATACGTGACTAAGCTTTAGCTTTGAGTATTTCTACGGCCTTATTGAAACGGAGCGAGCGAAGATGGCGCTTGGGGGAAAATCGTGGAATTTTCTTTTTGTCTGTCGCTCTCATTCATAACTCGTTTTCCGATGGATGGATTTCGACAATTTATTTTATTCGGTAGCAAAAGTGACGACGATGGGCCACTTAGGTGAATGCGAACAGCTACGACCCCATCTTCGGAGTAAAAATGGCAAAAACAGGTTTTTAATAGATTCTTTGCCAGATCTGGTCAAACGAGTACCAGGGTTTCGCAGCCTATATCTCACGATCTGGCTTTGCATCGAAAAATAGAGCCACCATACAGAATTCACCGAGATCTACAACTTAAATCACCGCGGTTTTTGTGCCATCACTTGCTGGGCCGTTGTGGGCCCGAATATGAAGCGTTGACCCTTTATCAGAAATAATAATTTTTCGAATTTCCCGGTGCTATTGCTGGTTACTGGAGGGGAACACAACTATCACACTGGAGGGGAGCACCACCATCAAACTGGAGAGGGACCACTATCAAACTGTAAGGTGCATTAATAACAAACTGGAGGGAGACACCACTATCACACTGGAGGGGGCACCAATAACAAAGTGGAGGGGGCACCAATAACAAACTGGAGGGGGACACCACCATCAAGCTGGAGGGAGACACCACTATCAAACTGGAGCGGGGAACCAATAATAAACTGGGGGGACACTAATATCAAACTGTAGGGGGACACCACTATCGAACTAGAGGGGGGCGCCGATAACAAACTGGAGGGGCTACCAATATTAAACTGGAGGGGGCATCACCATCAAATTGAAGGGGGCATCACTATCAAACTGGGGGTACCAATAGCAAACTACAGGGGACACTAATATCATACTGAAGGGAGCAGCAATAACAAACTGGAGGGAGGCACCAATAACATGCTACGAGAAAACTGTTGTCGCTGTATTTATGTTAGTTTCTGTTGTCGCTACAATGGCATTGAGCAAGCTGTTGATGCTGCAACAATAATATAGTTTCTTTGTTGGGTGCATCAAAGCAAACGTTATTGCAACATCAATATTTATGCGCAACGCTATTGCGGGAACCAAAAACAGAAAATCATTACACTCTGCAATAATATAACGAAAATATATCGCCTTTGCAATAACTTACGCTGTGCTTTTCGTGCACGCAGCTCTCTGTGAACGACGCATTACCTTACAATGAGTACATTTTAGGTTATCACGCACACTGAATACGGTGAGTTTACTACCTAGAGTCCAACATGAGTATATGGTACCTTTTCATGATGTTTCAAGGATTTTACGGCCGACGACCCCGATTTCCGAAATGTGCATTTCATTGTTTAATTATGTATTGCGCGCAAAGAATCAAGAATGATATATTATGTATTTTGGAAGACTGAATACCTACAGTCTTGTTTGGATCTACAGTCCAGCGTGCATATTTCATGTGTTTTCAATGGGTTTAGGGTCAATGAGCCCGATTTCCAAAATATAGTCTCGTCTACTGTTGTTTGGTTACGTATTGCGAACAGGTCATTAAGAAATTTTTATGTATATTTTCCGGTAGGCTAAATTTGATGGTTGGGTTATCTACAGAGCAGCACAAATTCTTGGTGCCTTGTTAGTTGTTTTCGATAGCTTTAGGGTTGACGAGGTTTTAAGATTTTCAATCGATTATGTGTTCAAGAGGGTTTAGGGTAGTACATAGCTTATTACAAGTGGATAAACAAAATAGCTTAAAAACGAAATCACGCTCGCTCAGTTTCACCATCACTGGCGGGATATTAATGTACTACTATACACACTCGTAATGCTTATGTTGAAGATTTAGCAATATCATGCCAATATTTAAGCGTATCTGTACTAAATACTAAGCGCTTCGGCTGCGGAATGCTCAATTACCGCGAAAATTGAACTTTATTTGAAAAAACAAAAGCAAAAACATTTAGTTATCTTATAACACAGCTATCTAATAAATGTATCAAAATATTAAACGTCATGTGCGCGATATAACTCGGAAAAGAATTAAAATTCGTTTGAACCGTCGACACCACTACCATCTGGGACATAGCCAATATAATAAAAGGCACAACTAGGCGACCGTTTCTTTACAGCTAAATAATACAATGAGTTATCGTTCTTTTGTATAAAGCTATGGGTTTGGTAAAAATTTGTGTATTTTTACTAAGTACACTAATGGCCCAACTGTAGTTGGCAATATCTTGCAGAGCCTAAACTTTGGTAAATATTAACTAGAAACTTTGGCCTCTTATTTAGTGTATAACTATGTTTGCTAATTAGCGTAATTATACTAAAATAAGAACCTAAAATATTTAGCATAAGTTAAGCTTAATATTTCAAAAATTTAAAATTTATGCGTTATGTTGTTGAATATTAAGTTGAATACTTAGCATTTATTTCGCTACTTAAATTATTTAGCATAATTGTATTTAAACGAATTATTTAGCGTAATTGTATTTAAAAGATATCATTAATAAAGCTTATTAATATTAAGCTCCAAATTTTACTAAAAGTTTGCAATAAGCATAATTATGCTTAGAGTTAAGAACAATTACGCTAGATTTTTATTAATCACGAAGGCTATGCTATGTACTAAGCATAAGCATTGTCTTTTACAGTATTCTATTTCTTAGCTTTACAAATGTTGAAAAGTTCCGCTTCTATGTTCTATCTTAAAATCGTGAACCGTTGCCGCATGTGGGCGGCTATGTCTTGTGTTGTGTTTTACAATCCTTGCATACAATAAATATACTACTACTACTACTACTACAGCTTGCTCTACAAAATGCTGTTTTTAAGATGAAAAATTCATAAATTTTTTACTGCACAAAATACTGTCATTTTTTCGATAATATCTATGTAACTCAATTTGTTTGATATTAGCAATTTTTCTGTCAGTTTTATTGCGGCGTGAAAATTTATACAAAAAATGCTGTTTAGAGGTTTTTTGCTGCAAATTGTTTGAATGTTAGTTTACCTTTTTTTTTCGGAGATTGGGCTGTATTACGCTCCAAAATGGGGGTAAGTGATAGGATTATTTATGGCCAAAATGCATGTAATATACGAGATGGTTGTGCTGAGAACGTTGGGTTAGTAATGTCACTATTAATTTTTGCATATATTTATGGTTCTATGTCTGATAAAAACATTTCATGAGTGATTGTTTTGTCGGCTGTCTTTCAAACAGAATTATTTCATGAACCTGATAATTTTAATCAGAGGATTCGATGTGAAATATATAATATTATGTCACATAATGAGATGCATTGCGTAAATCTAATAAATTAAGGATGTAATTCCCGTTTTACAGTTTCTAAAATTAAAATTTAAACATTTTTCAATTCAGCTTATTGCCAGTCTCTACATATTGTTTTTTTATATTATTAATTAATATTAATATATTATTATATATTAATTTATATTAATTAATTATATTTTATATTATATTTATTAATTATACATAAAGTTGCATTATTGAAAACCGGTCATTTCCAAAGGAATGGTTAGGCTCTGTTGTTACTAGGAAAAGCCTATAGCTTGATTGTTTCAAAACTCACTGCTTTCTCAACGATAATGTATTATTAAAATTTTTAGTTTTTCTTGTTACAATGATAATATCAACATATGTAAATAACTAAAGATATTTTCATTTTGATGAGCTGTGTTCATGAAATATGGCAAACACAGCCGCCAGGATCTGGTGGAGCATGACAAAAACTTTTTGTATTCAGAAAATTTGTTGCCTTACTCATGCAAGAAAGTAAGCTTTCGACGACTCGGGAACTACCATTATCATTGTCGGAAAGACTTACTGAATACGAAGATGCTAAGTGCGACGGTATACCGACATCCTGTGGACGAAGCCGATGTGAGTTGGTCGGAACCCGTCGTGTGGGTGACGTCGAAAGCTTTGTGCCAACTCCAACAGCATTAGCTATTGACCCACGTGTGCAGTTAGACCATGATGTCAATAACAATGAGCTTGGCAAAACGGGACCAAATAGCGTAACAGACGGAAAGCAGTACCAGGCTCAACATCGCGATGCTGATGCGTTGGAGTCGAATAAATTAAATAAAAATTATCAAGTAAGCTCGAAGACAGCGTACAGTAATTTTTGGGTGGTGAAGTGCGTAATAATAATTATTATTAATAATTCGTGTGACCTCATTTTAAAACTAAATTCGATTTTGAAAAAATGGTGCTCGGCCGGTTTTTGCACAGATCTCTTCAAGTGTGCGTAGGACCGTATTCATATTGCGCTCAGTCTGATTTGTTCGGTTCCTATCTGAAGTTTGGTCGCATCGTGTTGAACCCAATACGACCAATTTCTGTACTTACCGTGTACTACAGTATACCTTATTATCCGATTCGCATCCGCTAAAATTGTACATTAAATATGATGTATCCTACCGGATGCATTGTGAGCACTCCATATCTAATACAGACAGAAACAATTTTATGTACTGCCTGGCCTGTATGATACAACAAACAGCAGCTTGAACAAGCCTCAGTGCATAATCAACGATCAGATTTTGCGATAAGCGTTAAGACAAACCTTTCAACGAAAAACCCTTTGATAATAATTCTTTTGCCGAAGGTTTGGTTTGCATGAATTTGTCTGTTAAGAGTATTTTGATTGATTTTTTTGTAATTTCAAAAAATTTCGTCAGTGTCCTGAGTATGGCAGAGTTCAAATTGCAGCATTCGGTACACAAACAACAAATATATTATTACTGTTGTCGTGGCGAATGTGATAGTAACTAAATGTTAACTTTTCATATTATCCGGTTCAAGCTTTCATACCTCGAAATGCCACATAGATTTATGATTTGAAGTTCATCTAAACCGTACCGTACTATTCGTTTCGCTTCCATCGCTTCGTTCTATCATATTTTTTATCACTATTGTTAGAAAATCACCAAGTCAAAATTTCAGTGTTATTTTGACGCTTAAAGCACTAATCATTTTTCTTTTGTCTTGATTGAGATGATATTATGTGAAAGCCTACGAACTGTGTCATTGATTCATATAGCTATTATATTGACTGCTTCACTTTGCCGCTTGTGTGATGTCCCCAAAAATACGAATTATGCGCGCAAAGCATTGAGTAGGCATATGAGTTAAACCTTTCACTCCTAGATTGGTTCTGAGTTTATAGCTTCTTCATTCGCTGAAATTTTTTGCCTAGAAGGAACAAGGCAGAGGGGCTGGCTATAAACAAGCAATCGTCGGATTTTGTCAGAGCATGAGCAGGGCCCTCAAAATAGTGCAAAAACAGGTCTATTGGTGTTAAACGCAGCATTTAAAATGCAAAATTTTGACTTCAGGAAGGATTTTTTGCAGACATTTGCCAAGCTTTTATGTCAAGTTAAGGTGGCTTATATAAGCAAATATGGTGGAATGGGCATTAAAAATACCAGGCGTCCTGATCCCCTTGACAATTTGGCGAACCTATGTATTAGTTCAGGCCAATTTTAAGACCACCTGGCCTACTCTGTGTGAGGGATTGTAGTATTCGTCGCGTGGTATTCCGTGGTGAATAACTTGTATATGCTTTCAAATTAACCATTCACTCATATGTAGATTTCAGGGCATGTTACGAATGTACTTTATAGCCTGATTGAAATCCATCAGTATCTTCAAATCTCTGTGACTTGAAATACCCTGCTCGACTTCTTTGGAAATTCAAATTCAACTCCGCGCCTACCTCTGGAATCCCAGGTGCAGCGTTTTTGTGCCCGGTAATACGACGACGATCGTTAAACCTGAGGAATGAGGAGTTTCCTAGTTTTGTAGCTTGCTTGATCTTAGACGGAGCAGAGTGTAGGTCTTCCGAGGCGTGCTCTATTGCCAGTGCCACTGATAATTTTGGACTCGCCCCCGTCCCTTTCAAATTGCTTTTATGGCGACGTGTCTCTTAGAGTCTCTCAGCGTCCACGCGCTCTACATACAGTACCCCCTAATATGGCTGCCGCTCGGTCGCAACTCGCTCTAGATAAATCTGTTCTAAAATAGAATTTACTATTAATTTAAATAGTTTCGAAATCTCGATCGAGCCACTCGCTCGCTGCTTGCTCGAAATGCGACGGTCATTTCTGGCGAGTTCTGCAGTGGCATTGGTTAGCCGTCGTATTTGAATAATCAATGTGATGTCATTAGGTCCAAAATTTCGAGTAATTGAAACGGAGCGAGCGGGTTTCCGCTGAGGGTTCGTGAAAATTTCTTTGCCTGTCGCTATCATTCGTAACTCATTTTCGGATGGACGAATTTCGACAATTTTTTTCTTTGATAGCAAAAATGGTGACGATATACCCTTTAGCTGAACGCGAACAGCTCCGACCCCACCTTCCTGGTCAAAATGGCGAAAACTGGTTTTTAAGGATTCTTTCCAAATCTGGCAATACGGGTACTAGTCTTTCGCAGCTTATGTCTTGCGACACAGGCTTAATATCGAGAAATAGAGACTACCAATCACTCATCGAGACCTACAAGTTCGCTGACTACAACTTTTTTGTGGCTCCACTCCCTGTGCCGCTATGGACCCGAATATTGTTCATCGAACCTTTGCAAGAAATTACGACTCTTCATATTTCGCGTGTTACTACTTGTTTTTAGCTTACAAAGAGTGCCTGTTGCTGTTAGGTTATCAAAGACTCTGTATACGATGGGTTTGCCATCTATAGTCCAACTTGACTATATTCTACCTTTTCAAGGGTTTCAATGGTTACACTCTACGAACCCAACTTCTAAAATGTAGCGCGTTTTCATTTGTCTGATTATGTATATATTGCGTGCAGAGCATCGCATGTATGCTTCATACGTTGTCTGTCGTGTTCTATAGGTTTATGGTCGACAAGGTTTTAGGTTTCGCCATGAGTTCACAGTTCCAGAGATTTTAATGTGGTATATACGTCAAATACAGCTTGTTACAGGTGATTAAGCGATATGATGAAACCACGCTCGCGCCGTTTCACCCTCGTTTGCGAGACACAAGTTTATATTTTGGCTGTTATTTTTACTTTATGCCACCACCATTACTAGTATCTCGCGTGCGAGGGTGAAACGGAGCGATCGTGGTTTCGTTTATAAGTTATTTTGTGTAATCACTTGTACCAGGCTGAGATTAATGTATATACCACTTTAAAATCTCTGGAACTGTGAACTCATGGTGAAACCTAAAACCTTGTCGACCATAAATCCGTAGAAAACGACAGACAACGTATGAAGTATTTGTGCTGTTCGCTGGACAAGCCATACTATTCAGCCTCCCGATAAACCTATCTGGATAATTCTTCATGCGCTGCATGCAATACATGACCAAACAAAATGAAAAAACAGTAAAGCTTTGAAATCGGGTTCGTCGACCATAAAACCCTATCAAAAGCTATAACATAGTCCGGTTGAACACTAGATAGCAAAATCATCATATCCAGCATGTTTGATAACCTAATAAACACTTGCTGTCAGGCAAAACACGCAATAACATACCAAAATTTGAAAAATCAAAATTGAATGAACCATATTCGGGCCCACAGCCGTGGTCCAAGGAGTTGTTCCACAAGAATTGGTGATCAGCAAAGTTGTAGATATCGACGTCCTGGTCTCCGTTTTTCGTTTGTCGCGAGACATGGGCTGCGAAACACTTTTGACAGAGAACCTTAAAACGTGTTCTTGCTATTTTGAACCGCAGATGGAGTCAGAGCTGTGCACGTTTAACTAAAGGGCACATCGATTTTTGCTATCAAAATTAAAGTCTATCCACACGAGGATAAAAGTTTGTTATGAATGACAGCGACAGACAAAAAGAAATTTTCATGGTTTTCCTCTCGCACCCTCAGTGGAAACACCGCTGGCTTCACTAGGTTCGTTTCAATTTTATCCAATATTATGTCGATATTGCAGATCTGCATGTCAACTGCAACAACGCGTTTGTGCGATGATACTCCTAGCGATGGTCTAGCACGTGATAGATTCCGAAAAATACTTATACTCTCAAAACTAACGCGTTATGAGTTTGAAGTGAAAATGCGGCCAAATTACACGGAAAGCGAGCTTCAAGCACACGTAAGTCTTAAGTCGCTTTATTTTATCATGTAGCTGGAACAAGGGTGACAATAATTAGGAAAATTTTACAGTTCAACTGCAAAATAGAAGTTCGTTTAACAAAAACATAAGGAGCGACAGAACATCGAACAGAGGTCAGCAAAATTTTATTAGCTGTGAAGAAGTTTCGAAGACACTTCGATCGAGCACTCTCTATCACATTTAAAAATAGGGCTCAAAAGTTTTCAGACATTTTTCCAACAAAATTTATTTGTTATTCGAGCAAACAGAAGTAATTTCTGTCGAGCATCGTTCCGATATTTATTACAGTATTCATTTTATATTTATATATCCGTTGTTCACCAGCTATAGCAATGACTGTGCTAGATTATGTTTACAGTTCTTACGTATCGTAGCTTCGGAATTTTTGTTGTAGTGTGTTCGATCGATTGGCCGTGCCGCTTGCAGCATGATAATTGACATCCTTCATAATTTTTGATATCATTGGAGGATATATTTCATAGGTAGCAGAACGGTAATAGCTTTTTACACGCGTTTACCAAACAAAGACTGTGTCCGTATTTATGTAATGGCTTGCAGCCGAGCCCAAATAATCATCATATATTCGTTTCTATGCCGATAATATAATGCTGAAAGGCAATGAGCATACAAAGAGAGGAGCATTTTACCAAAATTTGGGCTTAAAGGAATCCTAGTTTGTCGTATAGTATTTTCAATAAATTTTTATGTTTATATATTACTTTCAGCTGAGCCTAAATAAACATTATACTCATGTCTGAGCCGACCGTGTATGCGATACTACAATGTTCAAAGGCAATGGACAACATACATAGGGAGACTACGTTTTACCAAAATTTGCGCTAAAGCAGTCTTAGTTTGTCTGATAGTAGTTTCAAACAATGTCCATGTGTATATAAATTCTTACTGCTAAGCCCAAATAAACATTATTCGTTTCTAAGCCAGTCGTATATGCCGATATTTCAAAGGCAATTGGCATACTCACATAGAAGACATTTTATCAAATTGACGCTTAAAGGAACCTCAGTTTGCCGGCAGGTCGGAATTCCGTTTCAGGCGAAAATCTGTTCCGGCTGCGGTTCCGGCAAAAGGCAAAAATATAGTAGTTTCAACCAATGTCCATGTGTATATTATTTTCCAAATACGTTGCGCTGTATATATCATGAGGAACTGTGGATGCCTAGACCATAGAGAGTATCAGTTCTTTCCACGAATTGGATCTTGGCATGCAGTGTAATCGAAAACGTTTAGCCGGACCCATTATGACGAAATCCTGTGACCGTCTAGTATCGGCAACGCTGCTGTCTCAGCACTACAAAAAATTTAGATCTTTCATTTCAGCTAAAGGAACGCGGAATTGCAATTGAAGACCTGTTGCATCGACATCGTCACCACGGAGACTACGTGAGCGTTATCTGTGATGAAATGCGGTGAGTTGTTTCTTGCTTGGTTGCTTTTGAACGATCACTGTGGCGTATATACTGTAGATTACGGACAAAAATCACATCAAATAATTCGCGAACAATTATTATTATTGAAAATTCGCGGAATAAAATATTCAGCAGTCGTTTAATTTTTGCGATCTTTTTGAGAATATTTTGCTTATATTTCTGTCGGTAACTGTAAGCTGTGAGCATATTTTAGAGTGAAATGTCATCGACAAGTTGAGAAAATTATTTGCGAGAACACTTAATTGCGGTACTGCATACAGCGCACGGATAGTATGCAAATGGCAATATCAACTCACCACTAGATAGAAGTTGGAGGTCAGCAAACGGTAATACGTTGCACATATGCACTAACGAACATTATAATCTGTCTGGATGAATAGGCCTATAACTGTTGTTCATGGTAATTTTGCAACCAATGTTTAAAAATGATTTGTTGGAATTGCTAAATCACTTCATCTATAATGGGTCGGGGCGATTGGGCCTAAATTTGCATCCTGTTCGAACAAAAGGATCGCGTGATATTTCATAGCAAGTTATAATAAAGCGAATTGCTGAATAATTTCGTACTCCTGGCAATTAGTCGATCTCAAAATTGTCTTAGCTGTACGCAATACGTAACCAAAAAACTAACGATAAACTGTATTCTGGAGATCGGGTTTATTGACTCTAAACACCCATTGAAAACCTATAACAAGCTTTAAATATGCACGCTGGATTAATCAAATCATTGTATTTTGCCTTGAGAAATACCTATATGTAGACCATTCTTGATGCCCTGCACGCAATACAGGATCAAACATAAAAATCTGATTTGTTGACAAATTTGAAATCGTATGAAAAGGTATATATATTATAATTAAGTTGGACTTTATATAGCAAACTCATCGTATCCAACGTGTTTGATAACCTAATAGGCACTAATTGTAAGGTAAAACACGCGCAATAACATGACAATGAAATTGAAAAATCGCTATTTCGGCCCTGACAGTGGTCCCACATAAAGTCGTGGTCAACAAATGATGTAGATCTCGATGAACTGATTTTTCTATGCGAAGCGTGTGTCGCGAGATATGGACTTCGAAAAACTGCCACCCGTATTTGGTAAATAACCCGTAAAACCCAGTTTTCGCCATTTTGACCTAGAGGATGGGTTGGAGCTGTTCGCGCTCAACTAAAGGGCACATACTCGTCACTTTTGCTATCGAATAAAAAATTTACCGAAATCCATTCATCCGAAGATGAGTTATGAAGGACAGAAACAAACAAAAACGAAATTTTCACGATTTTCCCCTGGACCCTCAGTGAAAATTCTGCTTGCTTCGCGCGCTTCGTTTCAATTACAATGTTCTATTACTCGAAAAGATTTTGTCTGCTTGCAGCCAGCGCAATATTGATTATCGTGTGATACGTGTATGGGATATTTGTGGTGCTATATTTGAGTGGGGCGATGCGGTGTTAGCAGCAGGCGGCGATGGGACATTCCTTCTTGCTGCAGCCCACATTTCTGGCCGCTCGAACAAACCGTTGATCGGCGTTTGTACTCAGGATCATGAAAATGTGTGGTAAGTCAGTCAATTATTGTTAAAGGTGCCTGTTTATTCAGCTCGAACGGAATGGTGTTTAAATGGATTGGAAATAATTTTATTACTCCCAGAAATAACTGTCGGGTGTCGAGCTAAATTTATATATTCGAAAGAAAACCGGACACCTTTCGAACAAATTAAAAAATGGCTAAAAATTTGTAGAAACACAATATATAGGTAAATTCGAACGCCTGTTAAGCAAAATTCGACATTTCTTGAACCGAGCATCGAGCAAATATTGAAAGGTGCGGCACACGTATACATTTCGCTGGAGCCTTTACCGTTGGGTCGTATCGGGCCATGCCTGTGTCCTTCATCCGAAGTTTATGACCTAATAGTCTGTAACGCGTACTAACTTTAGCGATCACAGGTGACTTACGTATTTCTGTTGAGGGATACAGTATCTATGTGCTAATGTGTCACATCCTTAATTATGTTATTAGCTTCTGAATTTTTGGATGAAAATTTAAGACAAAATAGTTTTTTATTTTTTTAAACAAATGTTGAATTAATTTATTTAAAATGAAAGAAAAAGCAAAACTTTGGTGTTTAAATCTTGTTTTCGGTACCAATATTTATGAATTCAAAAATTATTTTCTAAAAATTATCTTTGGTTCATGGTGAGACTTAAGTTTTCGGAAATTTGGTCTAAATTTTTTGCAAAAATATAGTTTTGACATTTTAATTGGTTATAACTTGTGAATAAATATTGTTTTTATCTTATATGATGGACCTCAAAAAGCTGTTGAATTTCTCTCTGGACTACTTAATGTCATCAATCCGGTGGCCGCCCCTTCATATTTCGTGCCGCGACCTGGAAAAATTTCTTATCGCTTGGGTGCCTGAAGATTTTTAGCATTTATTAACTTTTATTAAAATGGTTGACCATTGTAACTTTTAGGGCTGAAGAGAAATGCATGCTCTGCCGTTCTCGATATACTAAACCTAAGTCAGCCTTAGCCTAAGTTAAACTTATATATGCCGTATACTATGCTTAAGTCGTGGGGGCAGTTTTTGCCAATCTTTGTCCGATTTTTGTCAATTTTCTCCCCATTTTTTGCTTATTTTCGCCCAACTTTCACCAATTTTGCCTATTTTGTCAAAAGTCTCAGTAACCCTGAGGGGCGTTAGGTTATAACGTTAGAACACAGAAAATATGAGAGCGGGGTCTCGACTTAAGTTCAGACTTAGCATGAGTCCCTCATAAGAACCTAAGCTGCTCGTTTTTCTAACGATATAACGACCGGCCCTTAAAGCTGATATTAGCTAAATATTGAACTGAAAACAATCTACAAAATATTGCAAGATCGTGCATTGCGGGAAATTTGGAATTTAACCTAACAATGAAAAAGTAAAATCTATTCTGGGTAAATGTTTGGCCAAAATTCTCTACGGACTATTTTGCACCACGTCCCAACACCATCCGCTGAGATTATCGGCATCCCGTTTCTAAAGCGAGAACATTTTCAATTTTGATCTTACAAATTCAATCCCTGTATTTCTGATCAAATCGAGAACCCAGTAAGGTCGCCATCTAATACTACTAGTAAAAGTGGTGTTTTATGTACGAAAAGCAGTAGGTACTTATAACCATGGGTATTTTTAATATTCCGTGAACGTGCCATAGCGAGTTTTTTGTACAATAAATTTAGTTATGGCCACAGGCGGCTGTCAATGGCATGGTGTCTTCCGCTTGCTGATGTTGGTAGGCTATTCGACAAACTGCTATCTGGTCAGTTTGAGTAAGTTAATAAGGTATTACTTTCTTATATCGTTCGCGAAATCTTAGTGTATTTTAATTATTGGGTACTTTTCAAACGCAGCTCGCGCAACTAACAGGCTCTAACTTTGTTTCTTGTGTTAAAAATAAAAAAGTTTAATATATATTAATTTTGTTATTATTTTTTCAGAATCTTGACATTTTATACATAAAACAATACAAAGTGTCAGAAAGTGAATAAATCCTAACTAATTTCGCACAGGTAAAACGTACCGCACAATACGTAATTAATTGCGAAATTATAATCACACTGAAATATCCGACATTATCCAATAAACACGAATGTGTACATATTTATGCCAGTATTCTTGGCTTGGCTCTAAAGCTTGGGTAAATTCTCGGAGTTTGATTAAGTATATTGTTAAAAATATTTAAATGTAGTTCTTTAGCATTACGATCATTTTTATAGTGGTTACTTTTTGATCGAAATTTTCAGCCGCCATCAAAGTTATTCCATGGTAACTATTATACTATTTAACGATTGTGTGATAAGCTGGGATTGGGCGCAGCAACGTTTTTGGTGCTGAAAACAAGGGGCGCATTGTAGGCATTAACAATATGCTTTAAGTTGTAAATGCCTTCCTTCCTTGATGTCAGAGAATTACAAATTATTTTCAGGATTACAGAGTAATCTGGGCCTATCATCATTTAAATCAGGGTTAAAGGTATCGAGTCCTATCACTTGATTAGTTAATAAAATCATGGTGTTGTACTTTTATTAATATAATGACTTTATTATCAAAACCGAATTCATATTAATATTGTAAAAAAATAAATAAATAACTTCTTATGAAGTAGGGGTTTATTACAAAGAGGTTTCTTTTTGGAATTATATATCTCCAAATTGCAAAATTTGTATGTTACGTTTCACAGTCTCTGAAGGAAATGATTATCGAATTTTGAGAGAACATTCATTGAATTTTGTCGAAACAAAATCTTAGCAAACAAGACAATACACAACATTTTTTCGAACAGCTGTTGCAACAGCATTCGTCATAATATCAATTTAATACTCTTTCAGCTGTAATATTATACTCATGTTTGTGGTTTAAAATTCATTATTTGGTTTATCTCTTCATCATCTAAATGCTGCGAAACACTTAAATTTCGGACACATTTCTATCACGTTGAGCAAAACTTGTTGCATTGTTCGAACGTGAAATTAGTGTTGCCGTCCATGGTTGTACTGAACAACGGTTATTTCTAGTAGCGAATACATCCTGTCACACATTCATATTTTTCCTACTGTACATAGGCTGGAACATTTGTGGCTAGCGTGCGTAAAGCTGCAACAATAGTCGTCATAGTTGACCGCTGCTCGCTCGAACTTGCTTATGGAAAATAAAATTTTATTTTGCAATTATGTAAAATTTCGAGCGAAGCGAGCAAAATTTCCACTGAGGGCGCTAGGGGGAAATAGTGAAAATTCCTTTTTTGTCTGTGGCTGACATTCATTACTCATTTTCGGATGGACGGATTTCGAGATATATTTTTTGTTCGATAGCAAAAGTGATGGCGGTGTGCACCGTAGTTCAGCTCCCATGCCATAATCCGGGTCAAAATGACAAAAAAAATAGATTTTTAAAGTTCTTTGCCAAATCTGGCCCTACGGCTATCAATGTTTCGCAGCATGTATCTAGCGACACAGGTTTGGTATGCAGTCTCATTGAGATGTACAACTTTGCTAACCACGATTTTTGTGTGGGACAACTCCATGGGCCGTTGTGGTCCTGAATATGGCTCGTCGACTCGTTGCCAGGAATAGTGATTTTTCTAACATCGCCATGTTATTGCACGCTAGATATCACGATGGCTTTACCATCTATATACTCAGTTTTACTATATATTTTACCTTTTTATGTGGTTTCAAGCGTTTTACGGTCGACGAACCCGTAGAGACCAGCACAAATACAGTTACAATCAAAATTAGTGCACATAAAATGGAACGTAGACGAAATCGAACGATAGTGCAGTTAATCGATCTTCGTTTAAACGAAATTCGATAAATTAAGCGCAAACCAACATTTTTCTTAAAAATTTTAACACTCCCGAAATTCGTTAAACGCGAGCTAACATTTTTTATTAATTTTTATTTTAACGCAGTCTAAATTGGTTAAATTACCTGATTTTCGTATAAATGATCAATTTTCATTATCGAAAACGATCGAAACCGAACGAAACTTCGTTCGAGTTTTGAGCACTTCTGATTGTAACTTTAATTGATCATTTATACGATATTGAAAGGTTATATTGTATAACCTTTCAATATGGGAATCTTTCAATATACCTTTCAATATGGGACTCTAACCCCATCTTGTCGACTCTAAGATGGGGTTAGAGTCGACGAGGTTTTAAGATTTTGAATGGGTTCAGAATACAACAGATTTTAGGATGGAATACAATGTACATTAAACACAGCCTGCTACATGTGATTATACAAAATAACTAAAAAATATAGAACCACACTCGCTCCGTTTTCCTCTCGTTCGCGAGTTAGGTGTAGTTATTTGTTCGGTCGCTGCTTGGTCGTTCTTCACGAGTTGCTAGCTCGCTTGTAAGGTGACTCAGTTGTGGTGAGTACTGTAACTTCGTAGCAGTTTGAGCTTTGCACTGTGGCAATAATGACCGGACGACCTCGATTTGCAGAAAAGAGTATACTATTATTTCTTATGGCAGACTAAATCTTTTCATTTTATGAGTGAGTCCAGTTTAAGTGCTTACGCCTGGGTTGTTCTTTTTTCAAGTCAGTTCGCGATCGTAAAAGAGATGAAACCGTACAAATCAAAATTTTTTTATCTATGGATACATGACTTGCGATGCAGCAACGCGTTGGCGCTGTTCGCGGTCACTACTTTGCTATTTGTCGTCGTATTTTGGTGACCGCGTACAAGTGAAAACGCTATTACTAGTCGCATTTTTCTCATATTCGGAATGTCGTTTGATGAACGCGGACAAACGTGTGAAGTGGACAAAAATTCCATTCGTAAATCGCAAAGCCCCTGTTTGCGTTAACAAAAATGCTAATACCAATGGGAAACATGTGCACGCGAATGTCTGTTCGAACCAATTATTTGTGGTTTTGACAAAAGGGCAACCTTGATGTACGCACTTAAAGCGGACTCACCTATTACTGCTTCAAGGTGGAAATGGCGACAACGAATCCGAATAACACTGACAGGTGAAGAAGACTCGCTAACACCGATTGAATTTACTGATGAAAAGGTAAGCGTCGCTGGTTTATATCATCATTATTGGCACAAAAACACATTAGCCCATTACTGTTCACGGTTAAATGTTAGAACTTGTTCGTGCAAACAATTTGTACTTGCATTATGTAGTATGGCGTTAAATCGTTGGGCAAAACTCTTTTTTGTCGCGCCGCTCATCTTATCTTAGGACTTGGTGTGTGGACTTATTAGAGTAGTTATGATTAAAAATTGCAAACACTCGGTTGACAGTTTATGTTATTATTGTTCTTCGGTTCCTATTGCAAAACACAGGCGCACATACATGGATGCATTGTGCTGTTATAAATAAGACTGAAAAATGTATTAATGCAAAATTTAGCCCTTGCGCCAGTGAATCAGGTGCCGCGGTAAAATGACGTACATAATACAGTCGCAACCAAAAAAAAAGCGCAATCGAAAGTGATCGAAATCGCAATCAATCGAAATCTGGTTTAATTGTAACCGACCGCAATCGCTCGAAATTTTGTTTAATCGAAATTGATCGTAATTTCGGTCGATTATTTCGCACTTATTTCTGGTTGCGACTGTAGTATCGTTTTCAGTGTTCATGGTGTTGGCTTTTGAATAATATTTTGTAGCCACCTGTGTTTTAGCTGCTATACCCTGAATGCTCGCTTGCTCGAAAGTTTCGTGCAGCACGTTGGACAACTTGCTTTTCGTCGCCCAGATTTTGGCTCGCCCGTCTGAAATCACCGTCGGACATACTCTCGAAAAATACGGACACAGCTGCGGTCGATGGCCTGTCGTGGAACAGTGCTGTACGAAAGGACAATAGCTGTAATTTGTCGATAGCTAGGATATGGAAATGCAAAAGCCGTAACGCGCATAGTAGTAAAACCGACGAAAGCTCGGTGATGAATGACGATGTTGCGTTGTCGGAACTAAGTACCGATAGTTACAATGCTAGTAAAGATCGCTGGAAACGCTTAAATTTGATGTCAAAAGGCGACTCTTGTGGACAGCAGCAACACGGAACAGCGTCGTCCGAGCTATCGAATCCGAAACTGCGAACAAAAATACTTACCACGTTGTCGCTGAATGAAGTGTTTATCGGAGAGTCTTGTTCAGCCAGGTAGGCTACAGAAATATTTGATCTATAATATGTTCAACATCCAATGGAATGTGTTAATAAGTCAAAAAACGTAAAATATAATGTTAATAATAATAATAGAAAATGGAATAATTATTGTTAAAAATCATGCGAGAAGTGGTCGGTGTTCGCTCGAAGTATATTCATTCTAAACCTGACAACAGTCGTTTCTAGCGAGAACTGTAGTTATGGCTTCTTACGCAAATTTGTAGTTTATGCAGAATGAGGTTAATATTTTTGCTAACATTCCGGTGGGTGTTTTTGGTGTCTATAGGTTATTGCGTCACCATTTTGGGACGTTTTTTACTTTTTCGATATCTTTACAGGTGTGCGTGTACACATCGGAAACCTGCGTGATCGATACAACAGGACTGTCACCATGCCTATTAGATTTTTCACGCCGATTTCCAAAAAAAGTTGTGATATGGGCCCAGTGGTTAGTTCTGTAGTGCTGCCACAAATTTGCCCAAAAATCCCTATGTTTTACACATGATGTATAAAGTATAGGGAATCGGTTTGGGCTTTGATTTCAAATAACTTTTTTAGATCTCGGGGCATCGGGTTAGATACTCGGGTTAGATACTCAATAACGCGGTGAGGTAGTTAAAAAGCTTGTCATCATTTAATTTGTACTTGCTTTTTGATTATATTGTGCAGTAGCACCAATATATAACAGATGCACACCCAGTGTTTTTTGGCCCAAAAATATAGATTTTTGCCCGGTTTTGAGACATAACATGATTTTAGATTCAAAATTATAATAATCGAAACATTAAGTTGAGGGGCCTTACTTTCTCGATGTTTTTGCCGAATTCATACTTATGTCTAGCATAAAAATTCGTGAAAGATAAGGATTTTGAAACAAGGTAATTTTGGGTAAATGGCGTCACAACGTTCAATTTCGCTGTCAGCTCCTGTTTGAAGCCCTTGAATTTATTAATTTTGGCTTTGCAAATTGATGTTTCGGTGCCAGATACTATTACAATCAGAATTAAGTGATCAATAATCGAACGAAGTTTCGCTCGTTTTCGATCGTTTTCATTTAAACGAGATTCGATCGCATGCTATTAATTTAACTAAGTTCTGTTGAACATCAAAATAAAAAAAATATTTTAAAAATGTATTTGTTGCTAAAAATTTAACAAATCCCGTTTAAACGAACATCGATCGATTCCGATATCGTTCGATTTCGTCTTCGTTGGATTTTATGTGGACTTAATTCTGAGTATAAAACTGTAGGTCGGGGAAAGTTCAAAATGGCCAAATTTCGCTGTCGGCTCCTCTGTTTGAATCATATAAATTAATTTTGGCTGAGCAAATTGGTGTTTGGGTGACATAATACTGGGTCCGGGGAATGTCAAATTTATCTTTTGGACAGCCTGTGATTTTCGCTGTTCGTGATTATAAATAACAACTATTATTTCTTTATAATGTTACCCTATTTCGTTTTTCATGGAAACGTGGAGTCGATAACCTCTGCACTTTTTTTAATTGTCGCAACACGATGTATTGGTTCATGAAGTAACGTTACATCCCAGCCTGTTTTGACTTCGAAGGGTTGTGCTTGGGGAACATTTATACAAGGTTTAAGAAAGTGAAATGTCGCTCAAGCGTTCGATAAGCTGTAAAAATTACCATACACATCATATCACTGGTCTTGTGATAAAGTGAAACACGGGGAACATTATCAGGGGTAATTTTGTATCTATATCTATAATACTATTATCCAGTAAGTTCTTGAGTTCAAAACATTTTCGCGCTGAAAAGAACATTTTTTACCGCAATTTTCTTATATTGCCGTACACTACGCAATACACCATAGAACGCCGTGCATAATTGAAAACAAAACATCATTTTTCCATCGCAACAACCAAAGACATGGTCTCCAATACATATAGCAAATAAATTCATTTTTCAAAGCAGAGCCGTTGCCATAACGCAATTACATCGGTATTTCATTATTAGTGTAGGAGCATTTTTCGCGGTAAACGTGTTTCGCACAGCCAATTGGACACACTTTACCTAACGTTATATTATTCTTTTGCAATTACATTTTTAAGGTGTTTCATTTTCCATGCTTTTATAGGGCATTTTTCACTACTAGTAGAGTACCCAAGCTGCGGGTTGGTAGCACCGTTACCCTCTAAGCTAACTTGTGGAAAAATCTTGCCCATGTTTTTTTCTGCCAAGATGGAGCTCCATAAAAGGAAAGGCCCCTGGTATTATTTTAAACCTGCGTACAGGTCAGTATATTACATATAGTATGTATTTTTATGCATGTATATTATATAAACATTTTAGAACATCGTATTATCAGTTATCAATCGACGATCTGCCGTTTGTCAAACAGAAAAGCAGTGGCTTGACAGTTTGCACGGGGAGCGGCAGTAATAGTTGGTACTTTAGTGGCAATCAGATTTCAAGTGAAACCGTTACTGAAGTTGTTCGCATTGGTAAGTCGGGTGCATAGAAAAGATTGATTGGATTATACTTTCTTTCATACCTCTAAAACAGATGATCAACTTCGACAAGATATTTTTGTATTGAAATGTTGTAAGCGCTAGTCGGGTGAGGTTTTGAAATAATTTTGGGGACCATGAGGTCAAAACTGCATAGTCTCGAAATCGTGTGAAGTTTTAGGTTATTGAAACGGGGCAAGCGAAGCGAGCGGGGTTTCCACTGAGAGCGCGGGGGGGGAAAATTATGAAAATTCTTTTTGTCCGTTTCTGTAATGCATATCTTATCTCCGGGTGGATGGATTTCGATAAATTTTTAGAGCTTAGTATAGCGTAGTGTAGATTGTGTGTTGCAGGGGTGAAAGCCTTTTAAATTGCGCTATAACTCGAGAACGACTTAATCGATGTTCATGATCGAATTCGAACCGACATAACCGATTTGCTCTTAGCTTTTTTGATTTTAGGTCCGGCTCCAGGGTCAGAGGTCAAAATGAGCATTTTAGTACCCTTCACGGAAGCATGGTTATTTTTTTATCTTAACTTTTGAATTCTTTTCTCCGGTTGGTTTTATTTCATAGTAAAATGATAAATGCTGATGCCTCTTTGTTGCGTTTTTGTTTTTCGATTAAGGCTCCAGTTATGGAGTTATGGGGTTTGAGGTATAGTACCCTCGTGGTTCCTCGATCCAAAATTCGAAAATTTGTTCTGACGCCCTGTGCGGCGGAAACGTTTCACTTGGCAGTTTTCAGGTATGAGAAACTCATTGCCGGTGTTGGTTTTGCTTTGCGACCCGTGGTTCCATGGATACAGGGGTATGCCGGTGTTAGTTTTGTTCTAATTTGTACGGTATTGTGTGATATTCACACATAGGATATCGACGTATGCTATCGATACCTGACTGGCTGCGCACACAAAAAGCGTAGGTGTACCTTTTGCTTCTAGGCTGCAACCTCGATGGAGTTACTAGATTCATTCGACAGAAAAAGTCTCGAGGATGTGTCCTTTGGTCATTTCGCGGTCAAAATGACAAAATAGGCTTTTAAGGATTTTTTGGTTCTTTGGCAAATCTGGCCATGCGGGTACCAGTTTGTCACAGCCCATATCTCGCGACTCAATCTTCGCATCGAAAAATCTTAATCAGTTCATGAAGATCTACAACTTTTCTGACCACGACTTTTTTGTGAGACCACTTGCAGGGCCACTGCGCGGCCCGACTTTTCGATTTTCGGCATGTTATTGCGTGCTTTTACTTTACCATGAGTGCCTATAAGGTTATCAAGCACACTGGATACGATGGTTTTCCTATCTAGAGTCTAACTTAACTATATTATATCTGGTCATGGTGTCTCGAGGGGAGGGTTTTACGGTCGACGAACTCTATTTTCGAAATATGTAGTCCATTTTCATTTGTTTATGTATCAAGTGTGTGCAGGGTATCAAGAGTGGTCTATATTATATAGGTTTTTCTTAACGCTGAATGCAATGCTTTTGTTATCTTGAGTTCTGCGTGCATATTTCAAGCCTTCTCATTTGTTTTCAATGGATTTAGAGTAAATAAACCCGGTTTCCAGAATATAATCTGTCTTCGATCGCTTGGTTACGTATTGCGTATGGGTTATCAAGAGCTTTGTGTATAAAAATTTATCCTGTGGGCTGAATACGATGATTTGGTTATCTAATTACCAGTACGAACACTTGATGCGTTGTCAGATGTTTTCATTGGGTTTACGATTTTAGAATGTTCAATAGATTCAGGGTTCTATAAATAGGTTTTAGGGTGATATATACATCAAACAGAGCCTGTTACGAGAGATAACAAAGTGATAACTTAAAAATGAAACCACGCTCGTTCCGTTTCATCCTTGCTTGCGAGTTACTAGTTCTGACTGAAAATCATTGGAGTTACGTAAACATAATGCTACAATATTACGTTCTGTTAGGGTCCTATTAAAGATTGAGAAAATTCATGAACCCAGTGATCAGTGATGCGTAACGCAGACAGACAGAGAAAGAATTTTTGCACTGTTGACAGTAACATTTTTGAGGCTTTTGAGTTACAACAGTTTGTCGTTGTGTTATGGGCGGTTATTCTATTCGAATTTGGGATCGAAAGTCAGTTACGCTTCACAGATGATTGATCTATCATAATAACTACCAAAATTGGTCACTTAGTTGTCTTTGTTTTCTCAAATTGTGCATGCGAAACTTTATAGTTGATCATTTTGTGCTGTGCGAAACTTGCTTATTATACGTTGGGATATTAATAAATCGATATCTATTGTCATTATAGTGCAAAAAAGTCGTGACATTTTTGCCAAAATACGATTTTTGCAAAATATATTGCTTTGTTTCTTTATATTATTTCGACAGTATGGCTTCAAGTCGATTTTTTACTAATTTTATATTTTTAGTAAATGAAGAATTATCACATTCACTGCCCGTTAAAGACCAAGATTACATTGCCAACGTATGTCAGCAATACAATGACCAGCTAACGTTTGATCCGTCCGATACAAGTAAGATACTAAATAACGGGCACACTCAATATACACATTTACATTAGTTTTAAACGGTAACGATATGCTTTTATGTGACAGCTGGAATTTTACTGTTTATAGACATTTGGCACAATAAATTATTGCATAAACTCAAAATATGGAGTATCGCATGGTCGTCATGTGTCTTGTTTAGGGAATTACATAGTCGGTTCTGTTGATAGGCACCGTTACAACAGATATGTTGCAATGATGTTGTATTGATTATCTGTTTACCGATTTGTTACCTTTGAACGCAAATTGTCAGGCAGGAAACAAATACAAGTGCTAGTGATGTGGAGACGTGTGTTCAAACGCGTCGCTACAGGGTCAAAGGCTCCATCAAAAGGTCGATTCACTAAGAGAAGCCTTGTAACTCTTGTCTGAGCATCAGTCAACATTAAATTGTCATTTTCATTGAAAATTTGGAATCCAATTCATATCCTTGCTGTCTGTCATGCAAGACCTATATGTACTTATATAGTTACGATTTTTGGCCATGTTGCTACAGGATCAAGGGCTCCACCAAAAGGTCGATTCACTAAGAGAAGCTTTGTAACTCTTGTCTGAGCATCAGTCAACATGAAATTGTCATTTTCATTGCAAAATTTGGAATCCAATTCATATCCGTGCTGTCTGTCATGCAAGACCTATATGTACTTATATAGTTACGATTTTTGGCCATGTTGCTACAGGATCAAGGGCTCCACCAAAAGGTCGATTCACTAAGAGAAGCCCTGTAACTCTTGTCTGAGCATCAGTCAACATGAAATTGTCATTTTCATTGAAAATTTGGAATCCAATTCATATCCGTGCTGTCTGTCATGCAAGACCTATATGTACTTATATAGTTACGATTTTTGGCCATGTTGCTACAGGATCAAGGGCTCCACCAAAAGGTCAATTCACTAAGAGAAGCTTTGTAACTCTTGTCTGAGCAGCAGTCAACATGAAATTGCCATATCCATTGAAAAATTGGAATCCAATTCATATCCGTGCTGTCTGTCATGCAAGACCTATATGTACTTACATATATAGTTACGATTTTTGGCCATGTTGCTACAGGGTCAAGGGCTCTATCAAAAGGTCGATTCACTAAAAGAAGCCTTGTAACTCTTGTCTGAGCATCATTCAACAGGAAATTGCCATTTTCATTGAAAATTTGGAATCCAATTCATATCCATGCTGTCTGTCATGCAAGACCTATATGTACTTATATAGTTACGATTTTTGGCCATGTTGCTACAGGGTCAAGGGCTCCACCAAAAGGTCGATTCACTAAGAGAAGCTTTGTAACTCTTGTCTGAGCAGCAGTCAACATGAAATTGCCATATTCATTGAAAAATTGGAATCCAATTCATATCTGTGCTGTCTGTCATGAAAGACCTATGTGTACTTACGATTTTTGGCCATATTTTTATGTGCAGACTGAAGTGTGTTGATTGGAGTCTGTTGCAACAAAACATACTACAACAAAAAGAAACGACAAACAGTAAGAACAGAGCTTGAAATTTCGAGGCAAATTTGTCTGCATTTAGCTTCATTGAGCTTTGAAAATTGCGTTTATGGGGGTCGAGTTGGGAACAAATTTTGTATGATGAGCTAACGAAACCCATAAAAAGTATAGTATGGTCATGTTGGACTATATAGTACAAAAGCACCGTATTCAGTTGGCCTGTTCGCAGCCCTCTGAAAAATGGAGGAACTTCGGGAGGTCCGCATGTTCATTCTCGGGGGAAAATTAAAAGTGGTGGGATAAATTTTGCTTAAAAATACTAAATATTTCCATATTTTCATGCGTTTTTACTATCGTGAATGTATTTTCAAGCTAAATAACGATATTTTAGCATTATAAATAACGGTAATTAATGTTTAAAAATAATTTGCAAGCAAAAACATAAACTTTGAGACATAAAAATTTTTGGAATTGGGTGGTTTCGACCGAGCGGGGGAGACGGACATAAGGGAAAATCTCACGAACATGTGGGGATTTGGAAAGTGGGGAGTCCCCAAGTGTTGAGAGGCCACTTCAGCATGATTCATATCATTAAACACAATAGTTGGAAGTCACAAACACGCTATGACATGCCGAAATTTTAAAAATTTATATTTCTGCAAAATGTCGACGAAGCATATTGCGACCCATAAAATGGGGCCACACAAAGTGCCTCTCATCAAAAACTCGATGATTTTCTAACTTTATATGTGACGCCTCTATGGCCAGGTGGGCTAGGAAACATAGCTACCTGCATGGCTAAATTTGGCAAAGAACTTTAAAAACCAGTTTTGGCCATGTTGGCCCGGAAGATGGGATCGGAGATTTTAGCGTTCAACCAAAGGGGACATCGTTATCACTTCTGCTATGGAACAGAAAATGGGTCGAAAATTCCTTCCATCTGAATATGAGTTATGGGTTCCAACGGCAGGCAAAAATTAGAGTTTTCTCACTATCGCCCTCGGTGTAAACTCTGTTCGGCGTCGGTCTCTACGCTAAATCTATCAAATTGAATTTTCTGTATAAAAACAATAGTATGATGTCGCTAATATTATTTGCTATATGTACGTTGTTGATCAATGTAAACACGCAGTTGTCTTTTACGCAGAGTGCGGTTTTCAACACAATACTTATATATGCTTATTAGCTTCTGTGAAAACTTAATGATAAGCTCACGTTATTTATTAAATATAGGCTTTCGTTCGGTGGTAAGGCAAATTACATGAGCAGTAATGGGTAAACATAATTTTTCAAAAAAGTAGTAACGTTCAATTATAAAGCGAGTCCCGACGGCATAGCTTATGCTTATTTTCGTTAATTAAATAAAAGCGATAACTTTCGTTACGTTACAACGTTCGTTTGCATTTATGAGTTAACGACTGTTCTAATATTATAGTTTGCAACAATATACTTTCGTTCTCGTGTCACACTCGTTTCCATACACCTACATTTTGTGTCCTTAACTGAATATTATAATGTATATTTAGCTATAATTAATACGACGTTCTGTTTTTTAGGAATGGCTTACATGATTCGTGATATCGTGTACAATGATACATTTCCACGGTTTAGTCCCAGGGGATTTATTTATAATTCCATAAGTGTCACTTCACGAAGCTCAGGTAAGTAAAAAATTTACAAATTTTCTTCTTAATTACATTTTGGTTGTTGACAACTGTTTTAAATTACTAAAAGCGGGTGGTAGCTAAACTGCTTAATCCACATATATAGTTTATCCACTATTATACTGTAAAGTACAATATCTGGGGTAAAAATGTTTGTAATCCCACGTTTTCGTTAACGTAGTGCAATATAATAAGCGCCTCCGTCGGTGAATTCCCTGCCATTCCCGCTACTAGAGTTTTAAGTGAAGCCCTTCAAACCGCATCAGGAAGAGTTGGACGGTGGTCGCTTCTGCTGAAGAGTTTAACACTTCAGCTTCCTCATGTTATCATCCGCGGTAAGTGATCAATTTCGCTCTTACCCGCCATCTTTTCGACACACCAAGTGGGTCGAAAACATGACCCACCCGACTCATGTTCTTAGACTTCAACATCCAGCACCCTCCCACCAAATTTTTAACCCACCGTTTTATATTCCAGCCCACTAAATTCAGATCTTCCAAGTTGTCAACCCACTTCTTCAGACTTCTCAAGATTTTCGAGCCACTTTTCCGACCCCTCCCCCAACCCCAAGTTTTCGACCCACTAAATTAGAATTTAGAATTTTGGTTGTCGTAAAAATGGGAGGGGTGATTGAAAAGTGGTTTGAAAAGCTGGAGAAGGCTGAGAAAATGAGTCGAAAACCTGTGGGTCTGAATTTAGTGGTTCAAAACCTGGGAATTTGAGCTTAGTAGTGCATAAACCTGTGTGGGATATAAGTGGGTGGGTAGAAAACTAGGGGATTGAATGTGCTGGTCAAAAAACAAGGGTGGGGTCATGTTTTCGACCCATTTGGTTAGTAGAAAACTTCGTGTAAGAGCGAAACCGACCGAGACGTACCGCGGGCGATAATATGGGAAAGCTAAAGAGCGTAAATCTTCGACAGAGCCGACCATCATCGACTCTTGGTGTCAGTGAGCTCTCCTAAAACCGTGTCAGTAAGATCCAACCCGTACCAGTGAGACCCCAAACCGTGTATCTGAGGCTCTTAAGAACAATAGTGAGAATATTCAGCAGACAAAGGACAACCTTAAATCCACCAATAAAGTTTATTTGCTGCTGGTTGATTGTTTGAGTTGTGTTTTTTCAACTTTTTTTTCGAAAATCTCAAAATAGCAAAGTCTTACCTAGTGAGTAACTTAGTAATTTAAACTTCACCAATGTCCGGTGTAATACAGTTTTGCAATCACTGCAGCATGGAGTTATTACCGTGGAACTGTTCCCAACTACACTAATAACCAGACGTTAAAGACACTTGGAAAAATAGCTAAAGCAATATCAGACAAAAGCAAAAACAGAATCTGGCAACTTTATATCTAGATATGTTAATAAATTTACCAACATCAATCGCGACAAAATATAATTTGGAAACGGTTAGATACGCGTTTGGACCGTGGGCGTTGCAACCTTTAAGTCGAACATAGTAAAAGGCA
Organism: Trileptium ribeirensis; assembly: GCA_030248225.1. NCBI lineage: Eukaryota > Metazoa > Nematoda > Enoplea > Enoplida > Thoracostomopsidae > Trileptium > Trileptium ribeirensis. The sequence continues at coordinate 53,914 of JASANE010029598.1, forward strand.
TAACTAGGGAACATTATTATGTAAAAGGCAAGATGGGAAGAAGGCAAAATGGTTAACCCTTTTCGATAAAGCATTGGATTTGATACATAAATATCGCCTATTTATCGAATTTAGTGTACAGATTCAACAGCAATATAACTTAGAAGGCTGTGATGGAAGCTTGTCGCGAATTTGCAGTGGTGTCATACTAAAATTAACTTCTGCCTGCTTTCTATGTTTTTATTAGAAAACAAATACATTACAATCTGGTTAAATATACAGGTACCGACAAAAATAAAAGCGTTCGCAAACTCTTAACAAAAATTCGCGAATAGTGATGGAATGGCTGTAAGTTTTTAGCGAATAAATGTTCGCAAATGGTTCATGAAAGACTTCTGTCCGTAACTGTAGAATTTGCGAACTTTTGCGCAAATCGTCTATCTAGCGTTTTCAATTGTAATTGGGGGAATTAGTATGCACATTACTTCTGTTGTTATCAGGTATGTTTAACATGGGCGGGAGGTTACATTGTGTAAGTGCTAAGCGGTAACTGAAAAACTCATTACTGCACTAACATAACATGCAAGTCGATAGAAAAAATCAATATATAATTGTTTGCTAAGCTCTCGAGTAAATATAGTGTCCCATGTCGGTGTTCAAGACAGGTTTGCACCAGAATTGGGCAAGCATACCCAAATACAAACCATTGTTTATAATTTAGTCTCACTTAATGTTTAATTACTTTTTGAGCGCTGCGAAGCCTACATTGTTGCAAGAGAAAAAGCCTCTATGGTTTACTAGTATCTTGCAAGCGTCAGTTATACGGAGCGAGCGTGGTTTCGTTAAATGTTCATTTTGTGTGATCACTTGTAACAAGCTTTGTTTTTGATGGATATGCTACGCTAAAACTTCTGTAATCGTGAACCCATCGACAACCCTAAAACCTCGTCGATCCTAAGCCCATCGAAAACAACCTAAAACGCGCGAAGTGTTCTTGCTGGTCCTTCCTATAACCAAACCATCGTGTCCAGTATCATACCGAAAAACCTATATATACATAGAACAACCTTGGTAGCCTGTGTGCAATACATAATAATTCATTGCCAGTAATCAGTGTTAGGATATATAAAAAATAAATCAAAATATGAAATATATATAAATATATTATTACCGTCAGAAGTAGAAGTATTAGACATTTTGTGTATATTGTCACAGTCGATTGAATAACCTTCGAATGATGGTGACGTGTCCTGCTTGAAAATCGAAACTGTAACAAGATTATATTCAATAACATTAGTATTATTTGTCAGTGATGACATTATAAATTTAATTAGACAACCTTAGAACCAGATTTTCTTATACATTAATTTTCTATCGTCGAACCTTAATCACTGTTAATGCAGATAAACATATTACCTACAATTAACTTGGTTTTAACCCAATTTATGACCTTAAACTGATAACTATCTATTTATTAAAACCCACATTAACAATAGTAGCAGCATTGCTGTGCCCTAATTACAACTTAAATATTTGGCCCACTATAGGATATAACAAATAATTTATTTTTAAAAAAAATCTTATTAATTTACATTGAACATCTAAAGGTTAGAGGTGTCAAGCAAACTTAAAAAAGCTGTCTCAAGTCCCCACAAAGTGGCCATCTCATGCATTGGTATTAACAGTAGAGATGTAATTTTGAGGAACAATTGACCTAATTTTTTGTTATTTTTAAAAAACATTTCTGAAGTATCATCGGAAAAGCAATCTCAAAATCGTGAAATGAAAAGGGTGATAGAGATAACTATTATTTAAACCATTTTTATTAGTCCTAGCGTGTTTGGTGATATTAGTAGCAGGTTTATGATAACGAATTATAGAATCCAAATTTGAACATTTAAAACAAATGAAGTTTTTATATCCCTCAAAACATATGCATTGGTTACTGATGAAATACTTGAACATTCCTTGAATTTGATGAAGTATGGTTAATTGAAATATCTAAAATAATAAAAATTATTCAACCATTCTAATATATATCTATATCATACCATTACAACTTCTATTGTACCATCTCTTTAAGCCGTACTTTGTATACCAATCCTCCGGAAATTGATTCGCATTATACAAATTGTGATCATAATACAGAGCTTCTAAACGTTCGTTGACACAGACTACAATATAATTGTTACCCGAGTCTCGTTTACATCTGTACATATATCCCGCCATGCTTTGTTTACGTGGTTCATTGTGGATTGCTAGTTTAATTGGCTTTTTACCCAACTTTTTTTCTATCGTTATTAAAATCTCTAAGGAATTTACCACTTTTCAGCATAATCTTGTGCCAGTTCCTTGCGAATAAACGCTACAACAATTGGAGATGGTTGAACTCTAGCTCGAATACGATGTCCTGCAGATATGACCTGCATTGATAATTTTAGCTCGACCACTCTTTCAGCAACGATATTGATCACATCCAATATTTTGGTTTCAAGCAACGATTCTGACTCTGAATCGTCTACACTGTTTCGTTGTATCTAAAAACATGGTCCCTGCTGTATAGAACTTAATTAAAATATATATTCCGAACTGTTTTATATAATAAATTAACACACAGTTACAATAAACAATTGAGGACATATATTACTATAAACACTTCTAAATTGCTATATATAAGCTGTTTTAATTTGACAATAATTGCATTTCTATTGATCTACAAATATTGCCTAATCATGAACTGTATTACTAAAACAGCAGTGACCCATTTAATTAGACAATAGAACTAATTTTATGTAAAAAAACAAATCATATATCCTAATTGGCGTAGTAACACCAAACGTATAAATATTTTCATTATATATAACAACTGTAGGTATTCAAGCTATTGGCACCCAATAACTGTAACCTAATGGTACAAATGTCAACACATATAAAACCACTATGTCTACTAGTAAGGTTTAAAATAAACCATGCTATAGTAATAATTATTTAAACTATATCAATAACATTGCTATTTTCACAAGAAACGGGTCAACTAATAAATAACCCTCCAAATAAGAGGGTCTATAAGTGATAGCCCTACATTGAAGACGGTCTACGAGTAATAACCTATCTCCGAGAAGATAGGTCCACGAGTCAGATTCATAGAACCTTAATATATATACTAAAAAATTGAAAATGAAAGTTAAGTTATGTAGATTGTTGAACGGTACCTCAAGATTTTGTATCATGATGTTCGCTGAACGAAACTGTTGCTCTTCGTTGTGTGTAAGTTTGTAGGTGTGGACCGCGACATTTTCAACAGCTTCGATTTTATCTTCCAACTCTCGTAAACGATTTTGAACACCGTCCTGAACTATGTTGCCATATTCTATTGATTGTATCCTATTCGAATTGATCTGTGAGATCCTTGGTACAGGTCGCTCTGTACGAGCATTTTTGGCATTGCGTTCTTCAGTAGAATACCAATTTCGTGAATCTCGTTTACGTGCAGTAGAAATGTCTAAATATTAATAAATGCACATTCCAGCTATTAATAGTTTGTTTTTCCAATAACGTATATAAATAATTATAGTGTAATAAATTGTATACTTGCTGGAACAAATGTCGGTTGTAAGCATAGATGCATCTAAAGGCCCTTATTCTATAAGCCATGTTGCCATAAATTTTTTATTGGCCACTTGTCGACAGAATTTTTTGAGAATGTTATCAAAAAATCTATGCGGGTAACCCTATGTTTTAGGTTCTTTTTCTAAGCGTGGCTACCTCTTTTAAAAACCACTGTTCGTACTATTAGTACGAATATATCTTGTTAATAATTGGCTATGAATAATCTTACTATTAGCAAGGCAGCTAGTATAATGAGGGTAGTTAAAATTTTAAAACCGAAGTCACTCCTTTTATCATATAACTAAATTTTGGCCTGTCCATTGCGTAAAGTAATTTTTAAATCTTAATACATTACCTTCCTGATTATTTGTGTTTATTTTACAAAGTTATAAAGAGTCAGGATAAATTTCTTTGTACGCTGTATCAAACAAGTCATTATCATTATTGACCGTTAAATCATCAATATATCTAAATGTATTAGTTAATTTGGAGTAGATATCCCAGCGAAAATTTATGTTTCTGTATATAAATACGTTCATAATTGTGTAGATGAAGGTTACTAATGAATGGGGCTGCATCATTACCCATAGGTATACCTATACGTTGCCTGTACACTTCATTACCAAAAATAAAATATGTATTATCAATAATAGTTTTCAAAATTCCTATCATATCGTTTTTATGCAAGTAAATTTTATTAGATTTATTCTTATTATATGTCCAGAACACTTTGTATTTATAAATGCCAGTCATCTTAAGATTCTCACGGAACACTAAATCCAGAAGATTATCAAAATTATCTATTATTTCCTTGTGTTTAGGTGTAGTATACAGCGTACTAAAGCCATAAGTATTAATATTATTAATATTTCTTTTATTACTTAACTCAGACATATTGTGAACAATGTTTTTATTAATATCCTTAATCCAGAAAGATCTAATTCCAGTTTATTTATAAATTGTATTGCAGTATGTCTTTAGACGAGGCTATATAAGTTTGAGTGCAGCACACAGAATTTTCGAAAGTTTCTTAGTTATAGACGTTCTGCTACTTATATATTATAGTTCTAAATTTCATTGGTTTCTTATATGCTTTAGGTATTAATTGTATGAAAGGTAATTCCATATCTTGTTCTTCAACACTGATATTGTATTTTCGATTTAACATAATTAAATGTTTAAGTATAGCTTCTTTCGTAATATTAACTTTTTCGTATGTTTTAAAATTATTTCAGCACTAAGCTCGTTTTTAATTTGTTCAGTATAAAACTTCTTACAGATAAAAATAATTTTGACTACTATATCAGTGGTAGTGATCACAAACTCAGATTTAAGATTATTTAGACAAACGTTATGTGTTAAATCTATATTATCCCTATCGTAATCTTTAATACCTGTTTTTATAGCGGTACTAAACTTATTTATAACCGTTGTACCCCAATTGTCAATAGATACATGAGGCACAACAGTCATAGTTTTAAAGTAATCACAATATTTTATAATGTCATTGGAGAAACTATCTACAAACGAGTTTATATTATAACGTTCACTAATCCTATATTTAGGTCCTTTGTTAAAAATTTTCCTTAAGCTAATATCTTTAATTATGTCCAGACTACCACACACTACATGTCCTAAATAAACGTTTCTAAACAGATTACTTATACAGTGAGAATTATGTAAAATTAGAATTAGAATCATAATTGGACGTGGTCGATTTATAGTTAAAGAATATAGAAATTTCAGGTTTATTATTCTTAAAAGCAGCTGAGGGCATAATAAAATCCTCATATATTAGTTCATTCAAAATGTTATCTGGCCAAATACGCATGGTATACTAGAACATCTAAAATGTTGGTTAGTCCGACACCATCAAATATTTTATGTTTGAAATGTACTACTATGTATTTAATCTTTTTATCATACCCTTTTTATCTTAGCTTTACTATTTCTTTCAATATCTATCAAGTCAGCTATAATATTAGTCGCACTATCCGACAAATTAGCTGTATTATGAATCATATCAGTGAAGAAATTAGCTACACTACGTTTATCCATTTGTTGTATATAAGCTATAAAATTTTTTCTAAATTGTTTACAACTATTGTTCGATAGTGTGATTATTTTATTTACAATTATATCCGTTCTAAAACATGTAATCAGCAGGGAATAACCGGAACCGAAATTTAACCGGAACCGGAACCAGCAACCGGAACCGTCCATTTAAACCGGAATCTGGTCTTCGAAATTTATATATAGTAAAACAGATGATGGAAGAAATGAAGGTATAGTTGATTTAAAATGCATTAAAAATAAATTGTACATTAAACTTAATGTATTGCGATGGTATTATTGCGTTTCTGAAATTTTAAAGAGACTGAGGAATCTAATAATGTTTATTTATCGATCAAATATGTCGGTTTTTGGACATTCAGAGCAAAAAATGTCTTCCACTATACACCATTGCGTATATTGCGTCAAATCGAATGTGCTTACAAAGCTTGGATCGTCGAATACACACTTTCGCTCTGTCTCCAGTCGCCTCCCTTTACTACACATACGTTTGTTGCATGTTCTTCTGTAGGAAACTTAAAATTATTGGTTTATATGATTCTAAGATAAAATAATAGATAGAAGGTAATTTTCTCATCAGTGGTCAGAGACACTGTTTAGGCTAGCGTTAGACAAACAGTGCCCGTCAGTTAGATGATAATGATGATAACTTTCTAATCAGAATTCTATAAATGAGACACACTGTGATGCTGCTCGCACAGTTTCAATAAATACAGTTCATTGCTAAGGAAGCAGTTTCTGCTTGCGTTGCAGATAACGTTACTTCAATTTCACTTGATTTACAAAGTTTAAAGCGCACCGGCTGGTGCTTGACGCAATTTGTGCTAGCCAAGCATATGCTAAGTACTATTATGTAAGCCATACTCTGTTACCGATTTGGACCGGCATAATTCGAACGTACCCCGCAGATTTCTGAATGTGTGAAATAGCTGCTGCAAGCATCGACCTGGCTTTGATTTAACAAACTCCTGCAGGTTATTATGAAAAATTCCAGTTCAAATTATGTGCCCTACTTACGTTTCACACGGCAAATTGGTTAGTTAATCTTTTCTTTTGCTTGGTTGTATTGGAGCTTGATCATTGTATAATATATATTACATATGTTTGGATTACAGGATGAAGCAAAAAACGTGGAAAATTTCAAACAAAAATTTTAAACCGGAATTCCGGTTCCGGTATGGTTTTTGCCCTTTGCCGGAACCGCAACCGGAACACGATTTTCGCCGGAACCGGAATTCCGGTTACTCCCTGGTAATAAGATATATATTTCTGGTATTACAGTTAAGTATGGAATACCCATTTTAAGAGATACCATTTTTATTATAGTCAAATGTACTAAACCTCTTATTATTATATGATGCAGTGAAGGAATGTCCGGCTGTATGTAATTACATGTGATACAATTTTTATTACATATATTATGTAAGACAGCTTTCAGGGAACAACATTGGTTTGCGTAATCGGATTAGCATGTCCATAAGTGTAACCATTATCTAATCCAGAAGGACGATACCTAGGTCCACCATAATGTCCCTCTAATATTACAGGGACCTTAAATCCTGCGATTGTTAGCACCCCTTGACCACTTAAGGCCTGCAGGGGACAAGAGGTCACTAGGGGCCACTATTATACCCACAAGGCAGTGAAAAATTACAGAGTAATACAAATTGTTGTAATATCGGCAACAAAAGAGAATAACTTAATAGCAACTTTATTCTATAATAAACAGTCAGGACATACCATCTGGAACATTATAGATATTATAATAACAAGCTACAATGGCTAAAGTACCTATTATATGTTATTAGAATTTACAAAATGTCCTTGTGTGTCAAGTGCGTGAATAAAAGTCTTTTGTTTAAAACGGGACGGGTAGTATTAAGTATAACTACTGGAAGGCGTTGAACGCCAACATGCAAGCAATGTACGTAAAACCTCTGTAACCGTGAACCCATTGACAACCCTAAAACCTTGTCGATCCTAAACCCATCGAAAACAACCAAAACAGCTCGAAGTGTTCTTGCTGGTCTTATATAACCAACCCATCGTATCCAGTATTATACCTAAAAACCTATACATAAAACAACCTTGGTACCCTGTGTGCAATACATATCCAAGATACAATGCAAAGTTGGCCTTGAAATCGTTATGGGGCAATTACAGCGAATCAATCGCTGTGAAGAAATACATATCTGTAACTTGCCGCCGTTCAGCCTGTTTTGTTATATGCTTGCGAGTCGTGGCCAGTAACAGCGTCTAGATACTTTTGATCACCTAATGATGCGCTGGATCCTTCATATTTCGAACGGGTCACTAATATCAAAGTCCGTCGTCCTTTCAACATCACCCAAATGATTTCTTTCAGTATATAGCGCCATCGTCTACTAATTGTTCGGTCACGTATCTCGGATGTAACAAAATAGACTACTGCTACATGTCGCTCATTATTCAAAGATCTCGACTGCCACCCAGTGCACCTTATAGTTAACCGAAATTCCGTCACATTCAAAGCGCAGTATCTAACGCTCGTGGGAGACATTGCTCAAGACTGATCAACATATGCGAAGCTGGCATAAAATGCTGTGAGCTGCTAACATCCACTGAGGATACATCAGTAATGATAAACCAAGATAATGAAAACAGACTATATTCTGGTAGTCTGGCTCATTGACCCTAAGTCCAATCAAAACATCTCAATAGGCATGAAATATACGTGCTATACTCTATATAAACAAGTCATTGTATTCAACGCTCAGAAAATCCTTTTATTGACCATTCGTGATGCCCTGCATGCAATACATAACCAAACAAATGAAAACACACTATAGGAAATCGGGTTCATATACCGTAAAACCCATGGAACGCTATGAAAAGTGTAATGTAATCAAGTTAGGCTCTAGATAGCAAAACCACCGTATTCAGTGTATGATAACTGAATAGTACTCGGTGAAGGTAAAAATACGCAATAACATGCCGAAATTTGTAGATCTGTATGAGCTGATTATGAAGTGGTATTCATTTTTCGATGTGTAGCCTATGGTGTCCGTCTCTATGCTCGAGCCCACGTTTTGTCAATCAGCTATCATGTTTCTATTGCACATTTATACTATGCCTCAAGCCGACCTTCTCACTTTTCAGCTAGTGATCAATTTATAATTTTGTTCGGACTCCTCCCGCTCCGACACTTATCAGCTAGTGGTTACTTATTGGATGTGTATCTTTTTTGGTATAATTTAATTAATGATATGAAATGTTTAATTAATAAAAAAATTACTATAGTTATTATTACACTAATACATTCTTTACCAGAAACCGCTCTCAGATTGCGAACGAATAGACTACGAGCGAACATCGAACACTGAGCATCATAACAATGTTGCGAACAAAACAATTTTCGTAGAACACGTTTCAATCAACAAATATGCTTTATTATCAGAACGTAGTGGAGATTGTATGTTGCAGTGGTGAAATCTTTTAAATTCCTTGTGTGTGTGATCGGCCATTACTCGAGAACGCCTTAACCGATTTTCATGATCTTGGGCTCATTCGAACCGGCATAGTCGATTTACCGTGTACATCCCCGAGCGTTTTTGATTTGGGGTCTGGTTCAGGGGTCAAAATGTGGGTTTTTGGCCCCATTTTAGTACCCTTCACGGAAGCAAGGTTATTTTTATCTTAACTATCGAATTTTTTTCTCTGGATGGTTTTATTTCATAGTAAAATGATAAATGGCGATGCCTCTTTTCTTCGATTAATGCTCCGGTTCTGGATTTATGGGGTTCGAGGTACGGTGGTATGGCGCCCCAATGGTTCCCGACCCAAAATTTGAAACTTTGTTCTGACGTCCTGGGCGGCTGAAAAGTTTCAGTTGGGTGTTTTCGGGCATGGGAAACTCATTGTCGGTATTGGTTTTACTCTGCTACCCATGGTTTCATGGGTATGAGGGTATGGCGCGCCCTTGGTTCGGGGTCAGAGGTCAAAAGGAGGGTTTTTACACCATTTTTGTACCCTTCACGGAAGCAAGGTTATTTTTATCGTAACTTTCGAATTTTTTTCTCTGGATGGTTTTATTTCATAGTAAAATTATAAATGCCGATAGCTCTTTTTTGTTTTTCGATTAGGGCTCCGGTTTTGGTATTATTGGGTTTGTGGTATGGCACCCTCATGGTTCCACGTCCCAAAATTAGAAAAATTGTTCTGACGTCCTGGGCGGCTGAAAAATTTCACTTGTGGGTTTGCGGGCATGGGAAACTCATTGCCGGTATTGGTTTTACTCTATGACCGGTGGTTCCATGGGTACAAGTGTATGGCGACCTTTTGTTTCGGTTTCAGAAATCAAAATGAGTGTTTTTACACCATTTTAGTACCCTTCACGGAAGGAAGGTTATTTTTATCGTAACTTTCGAATTTGTTTCTCTGGTTGGTTTTATTTCATAATAAAATGATAAATCTCGATGCCTCTTTTTTTGTTTTTCGATTAAGGCTCCGGTTTTGGAGTTATGGGGTTTGAGGTACCCTCGTAGTTCCTCGACCCAAAATTTGAAAATTTGTTCTGACGTCTTGGGCGGCTGATACGTTGCACCTGGGGTTTTGGGGCATGGAAAACTCATTGCCGGTGTTGCTTTTGTTGTAACTTGTGCTGCTATTGTATGATGTCCACATATAGCATATCGCGAATGCTATCGAGAGCTGATTTGATTTGCACGCAAAAGGCGTAGGTGTACCTATGCTTCACTACGTTCTGCAATCTCGATAGAGTTACTAGTGTTAAGGTTGTTACTAATTATTGATATTTTTATTTGAACGTTCGTTCAGACATTTAGCAGGGACGCTTAACAGATGTCGAACATGTCCCAAATTTTAGGACGTTCGAACGCAAGAAACAATTTTGTAACAAATCTTGACCAAATATCGACAATGTGTCGAGTGAACAGCAGTAATATTTGGCAGCAGGTTTTTTCAAAACGGACCCTGGGTCCAGACTTACAATTTTTGGCTTAGAATTTCACGAATTTACGCAATAAAGAAACGTAATTACGAAAAGCAATTACACATTTTTACACTATTACATAATTACAAACACAGAAATTATTCTATGCCTGTCCAAAGGCTGGATAAGGGATGAGTGCCATCCATGAAGGAGCCCTATGTCTCCGAAGCCGAAACCGCCCTAGGTTTATCGTGGGTCCAGCAAAATTTTTTTGGGTCCACGTAAAAATATTTGGGTCCAGACCAGAGATGAAACCGGGTCAGTTCGGGTCACTTTTCTGACCGGGTCAACGGGTCACACCGCAGACCCGGTAGCCGAGACTGCGCAAGTAAACATACAAACAGCATACCAAATGTCGATACGAACGCTGCTTGCTGTTGCTGCTTTATTACTGATTGTGCGGTGTCCTGTTACCGTTTGCTTTTATTTTAGTGCTGCAATATGGTAGACAGTAAACCAAGGGCGTATTTACGGGAAGGCCAGTGGTTAATTGCCTCCCTAGAGGTTCAGTTCTTATGGTGCATGATGCGCCTCTATACAATTTTGTCAAAGAAAATTGGCGCCTTTGTTTCGCTTGGTTTAGCACATTGCTTGCTGTTTTAGTTGGTATGCAGTATGACTTTCTGAGTACGAGTTTCTGCATGACTCCAGAGGCGCCGCAATGGGAAGGAGAAGGAACCAGCAACATACACTTACATGCTTCGTCGAACGTCTACTCTATAATAATGTTTGCTATATATATAGTTACTCTTTCAATGTTTTATAAAATCATGCATATACATATTATTTGCTATTTGTTATTTTTGGTTTTGTAACGTTTTTATTTGTTTAAAACTCCTGGTGCACTCGTTCAAATACTGATTGCGGCGCAACTCGCCGTTTGAAAAAAGAGCTGGTTTCTGCATTAGATCAAAAGTTGTGGAACAGCATTGTTCAGATTCATTTCAGTGCCACCTTCTTAGATCCTACACTCCGTGATTTCTTATTCTGTGACAATCCGGCAGATCGGCAAATATTTTACGAACAAGCCGTAGCAAATATAAAGGCTACGTTGCAGGATCCAGATGACTTTGCAATGGCAGCTGCTTTTGGCGGCGGTGTAGAAGGCACATCCAATGTTTCACAAGTAGATAAACCGTCATCATCGAAGGCTATGCGACTAGATGTCTTTGCAGCATACCGTACTCAATCTGGAACGGATATGCTTGCGGGACCTCAGTGTTTCAGCGCAGCAGATTTCCAAAAGTTACTTGACGAAGAAATAGCAAGGTACAGCAGTTTACAAGGGCCATTTGACGAGCAATGTATGGATAACTTTGATCCACTGCGTTGGTGGGGAAAGAATTGTTACCGCTTCCCTTATATGGCCTTCGCAGCTCAACGCATATTAGTTATTCAAGCATCTAGTTCGGAATCAGAACGAAGCTTCTCTGCAGCGGGCAAGATTGAAAGGAAGGACAGAGCTATGCTTTCTCCCAGCTCCGTTGAATCACAGCTGCTAGTATACAAAGTAATAAAGGACAAACTTATTGAATAAAACGCCAAATAATCCACAAAGAGCATATTCTCACAGTTGTGCGTTTGTAAGTTGATGTATACCTGATCGTGCTAGCTCTGTTCGGGTCGTAGGGTCTGACGCTAACCGGGTCACATGCCTTACCGGGTCACCGGCTCACGTTGTAGTGACCCGGTTTCATCTCTGGTCCAGACCCACCTGTGGACCCAAAAAACCTTGCCTGGAGGAAGTGACTGTATGTAGCTGTGCACTAAACACTATGTCCCCACATTGAAATATACAAAATTCGTATGAGATTGACTGACCGATAAGCTACTCAGACCTGTTTAAGTAGTATCAGCAGCATCAGCATTCTTATTTTGTTTCAAAGTCTACGGTTTCAGTGTAAAATTTTGGCTTCCCGTTTTTTTTAATTTCACCTGAAACATAGATCCACTGTTTGTTTCATAGAAGGAGAATTGCTACGCTGTTTCCACGGCAGTTTTATATAGAATTGACGGTGAAAACTAAATTAAATTTGTGACAAACTTGAATTTCTCAATAATTATTATGTTTAGAGTAGCAATGTTGCTCAGTATTTGATGCAGTTTGGTTAGTTTTTAGCTCAATTAATATTATTTTGGAATTAAATTTATAACAGTCTCTCCTGTATTAGAATGTTTCACCGTTTTATAATCTAAGCTCTAGGATATCATTTAAGCTTTATGTATGTATGTTTATTTTAGATTTTATTTCATTTTTCTCTAATTTTTCGTGCGTTTTATAGGCGGTATACTTACAATCGATGGTGCCGTTTCATATCCGTTCGGACACGGGACCACGGCGAAGCTGGAAATTTTTCAAGACGATGCCTTACGAACAGTTGAATTATTGTGATAGCAGTATTTTTTTAAATATATTAAATATTTTAATGTAAATAATTATAATTAAAAAACGATGAATATGTAGATCCGCATGCAGGATGTATATAGATACATAAATATTCGTATATCAATAAATGACCCTATCTACAATAATAATGTTTATGGTATCGATTGCCATAGGTGGTTTATGTAAACGCTAAATTGCTCATCGTAAAAATATTGGCAAATTTACTATAGTACTGGGTGAGAAGATATTTATTGTGTTATTCCTTTGTAGCTTAAGATAATTTAGGTCCGACACAGCGGCGACCAGTTTTTTGGAAAATATATCACCAGAACCTTCATTTAATGAAGGTTCTAGTGATATATTATTGTAAGCATGTAGAACGATTTGATAAAATTTAAGATTATTTTCTACATTTTTTCTTACAATCCAAATAAAGGTACATTATGTAGATTAGCCGGGCGCCGGGCTATGTCCCTAGCTTGCAAAGTTAAAGCAAGCGTTTTCCGTGTGATTTTATCCTGTAGTATTATTATGTGCATTGTTATTGCATTAAATTTGTTCTGTAAAATAGCCTTGTTGACGTAATACTATGCAATGCTAGCATTGCGGTTCGGGTATTCTCAAATTTTGAACGCTTTTTTGGCTATTAGATTTAACTGTACTACAGAAATGATGTGTGAATTTTCGTATCAACAAAAGGCAATCTTTTTGATCAAACGTCGAAGAACGAGCAAACCAATATATAGACATTACTGGTTTCGTTTGGTAAGCGCAAACATTTCACTCTATATGTAGTTTGTTTTTTAAAATAATGACGGTATATCCCAAACCGTTGTGATTTACTTACAAAGCTTCGGTCTTAGTTTTACGTTCAAGCAATGTACATTTGTGTACTCTGTTTGTGCACGCTTAACGCGAAGCAAAAGGAACATTTTCTTTTCTGCATTGGTTAGCTACGAAATTACAGTCTCGCTCACAAAATGAAACAAATCTTTGACGTAATCTGGTACGCTTTTTTTTTAACAACTAAAATATTTTATCTACATTACGTTTTTAATTGACGAATAGTTTGCGAATGATTTGTTCTTATTTTTGAACGTGGCCATGAACTCAGTTCGAAAATTTTATCAGTTATTACATACATACATATGACATAAGCCCATGTAAGCAGAGTAGGTTATTGTGGTTACCGCTGTATATATGTTTACTGTTGTTTTTCCGTCAAGAAGTGAAATATTAACGGTGTGTTAAGCTTTGTGTATTAATGATGCTGTTTTTGTTTAAGTACGCTTGTAATTAGTTTATATCGTTCTGCGATAATCAATCAATTACTCTTCTTTTCTATCAGATGTTCTTTCGGCTAGGCGTCTTCGATAGCGTTGAAGTCTGATCTTATCATGAATTATCAATGTTCTTACTTTCAATCAAACTTCAGTCAGGCTTCTCTTCAATCGGCACGTTGTTGTGGTCGTTGAGTCTTTGGGCGTCGATTGAGGAATCATCTATCGTCACGACGTACGGCAGTCGATCTAATGAACAATGACTGACTAGTTGAGATCACAAACGCCTTATATAGTCTATTGTCTTTGCTATCATATATAATTTGCATAGGCAAATTATTAGCAAAAATTTGCATAGGCAAAATATTAGCATTACAGAGCCCCCATTGTTTTAAGCGGAGCGCCGACCGAGCACAACAGCCTGAGGTGCAAAACGAACTTTTTTACTGTTGTTGCAAGTGACGGCTGACCCCAGATGAGACTTCAAATGACGAGACGCCATGTCGAAGGCGCGCCGCAGGTCCGCTCGTTTGACCGTTGGATTAGGCTCAAAATGACGAATCGATTGGAACGGGACGAAAGCAAGGCGTTCCGTACCAAAAAATTTTACCGCGAGTGAGTTATGTGGTTGTTTCAGAGATAATAGTTCCGTTTTGGCTGACGAGGTGACGAGTGCAGGCCACCATGGCCAATTTCGCATTTTTGCCAGATTCACCGTGCCTTCTTTGATTTGTTCGTCGTGACCGATATTAATGTCGCTCTGATCACGCAGAGTGTCGCTCGAAGAAGTTGAGGATGCGGATGATGTGTTTATGCCATCTTGATCATTTAGAACGGCGGGTTTAATGCGGTTGAGGCTTACTCGATCATCACCGTTTTGACATTTGACGACAACGGTTTTATCATCACGATCCAGTACCTCGTACGGACCATGATAACGTGGTTGTAGAGTGTTTTTAATGAAGTCGTCACGTATCCATGCGTGTTTGGCGATTTTAATGTCCGTCGGCACGTAACATTGCTTGTTCTGGTGACGCTCAGGAGCATTAAGACGGCTTTGAAATCGTGTTCTGACGCTAACTCTTTAGTCGACGTTGGCGTAAAATAATGGTGTGGCAAATCAATACCTGATCCAAACACCATTTCACATGGAGCAAAACCTTTATCGTTGAGGCTAGTGCGAATTCCAAGCAAAACGAGAGGAAGTGAGACTGTCCATGTAGCGGAAGAACAATGAGCACGCAATCCGTTTTTGAGCGTACGATGAAAACGTTCAACAGCACCGTTGCATGCTGGATGATAGGCTGTCGTTCGACGGCGTTCAATTGCTAGTTGTTCCATAAGGGATGACCATAACGCAGATCGCCGCGATCGGATATCAGGACACGCGGAACGCCGAATCTGCTTATCCAACCGGAGATGAGCGCCCCTGCCACTGACTCAGTAGTAATGTCGGAGATGGGAATTGCTTCGGGCCACCTAGTAAATCGATCGATAATGGTTACCAAGTAACGCTTGTCGTTCGAAGACGGCAACGGACCAACAATGTCAATGTGCACCGTGTGGAAACGTCCAGTTGTCGGGATTGGTCCGACTGCAGCCTTTGTGTGTCGTACCACTTTGCTATGTTGGCATTCGATACACTCTCGGCACCATGTCTTGACGTCACGATTCATGTTTGGCCAAATGTAGTTGTGGGAGATGCTGCTGAGAGTTGCGCGCGAACCAAGATGG
>JASANE010029601.1:0-18057 GCA_030248225.1 Trileptium ribeirensis
TTGCATAATGTTATTTTCCGTTTGACTATTCGAACAGCCCAGCAAAGCATGCATACCTAAAGGGAAAAGAGAGTTATGTTTTGGCTTATGCTAGCTTTTACAAAGTACATGAGAACAATTTGTGTCCGCGACAGGGCTGAATATAAATTTCACCATTTATGTAATGGAAGGCCGTTAGCACTCCTATGATGCCTTGTTTTGATTGTGGCGGGGTTCATGATACGCCGCTTTGATCCAAGTACCTTGGAATACTTTCGTTTTTGTATGCTAACTTCACTAAAGGAATGTAGTTGGATGTTTGAAAAACGGCATATAACTGTCAGTAAGTGAACCTAGTTTGCAAGCCTAATTCCACTTTTGGTTTTAACCAATTAACTACGTCCAATTTAACTTATTGCTTTCTGTAAATCTATGATACTTCGATACATTGTTGTTTAAAATTATTTATAAGCATTACGTTCGCAAAACCACAGTGCCGAAAAGGATTTGTTATCACTGATTTTAGAAAGAAATGTTGCAGACCAGCTATCAGAAAAATTCTTGCGGTAACGTATCATCAACTTTAGAACCGAAGGGGATGTGCAAATTTCATCGCCCCTACAGATATAAAGTCCGTAATCTACAACCGAAAGCAGAATTTCGGTGTAACATCAAAGAATGGACAGGATCGCAAAGCGCATGTCTATATTCAATTTTTTCCGAAATGTTAGAATTTTTACATAATCAGAGAGCCTACGAACAGGACTAAATTTGCTTTACAATATGAACTTCTGGTCATTGAAGCGCTACTGTCAGATGGCAGTACACATCAGTTTGGTTCCTGACTCGTCAAGTATCGGCTACCAGCTAACTTTTAACATCATTATTAAGCAAATATAGGTAATAAAAATATAATTTTTTTGTTTTATTCCATTTCCAGTTGAAAATACTTCTCCTGTCTCAACATATTTCTAGGAATAAACAAACTCCGCTATCCATATAATAACCAATTTTATTTGCACGCGTACTTAAATCAAACAACTAAACTGTAAATAAATTACTTCAAAAAGCTCGAAGCTGAAAACATAAATTTTTGTTAGTCACTCGCGCATGTTGCAATCTATTATCTACTCTTATTGTATCATGTGTCAACTCTGTCTTTTGTTCTGTGGCGATTTTGTTCTGTTTCGTCATATTTGATCATCATTTCTCGTAACTTAATATGCCTGACAAGATTTTTGTCAGTCACTCGCGCATCTCGCATCTTAATATGTACACTTATTGGGTCATGTGGCAACTGTCTCTTTTTTCTATGGCTATCTTGATCTGTTTCGTCATATTTGATCAACATTTCTGGTAACTTAATATGTCTGACAAGATTTTGTCAGTCACTCGTGCATCTCGCAACCCATTATCTACCCTTATTGTATCATGTGTCAACTATCTCTTTTGTTCTATGGCCATATTGATCTGTTTCGCCATATTTGATCAACTTTTCTCGTAACTTAATTTGTCTGACAAAATTTTTGTCAGTCACTCGCGCATCTCGCAACCTATTATCTACACTCATTGTGTCATGTGTCAACTCTCTCTTTTGTTCTATGGCCATCTTAACCTTTTTCGTCATGATTGATAAACATTTCTCGTAACTTAACATGTCTGACAAGCTTTTTGGTTACTATTTTCAGAGTCACAAGGGCTGCAAAAATTATGACTAACACTAATGAACAAGCCAGCACAGATGCCGTTGAGATTAAATTATCATCCCTCGTTTTATTGTCACATGAATTGTTAAACAAATGATACAGATATAAATATCAAAATTATCAACATTTTCTATATAAATAGCTTTTCCAGGAAAGTATTGTTTACTAACTAATTAAGTTTAATTCAAATAAATACAAACTATAAGTTTTATCATAACATATTCAATATTTTTTGGTATTTGGTTTGTCTTTCATACCAGCCAATTACAGCCCACTTAACGGAAATTCTAAACAAAGATCTACCTACAACTGATTTAATAGTGACTAAAAAGTGTTACATGGTGTGGAATTGTATAATATTAACCTGTCCCGGTCCTTCAATTGGACCAACATACCAAACTGATAATGTTAGCATTGACAAAAATTTTATATAGTTGACAAGAATCTTCTATAGTGAAATCATTACGTTCAAAGTTTGCATCCAGCTATCAAGCGAAACTATGATAAACTTTTAAAATAACTGAAATAAAACATTGTTCGTTAACATCTAAGCCTAAGCCGTAGTATATACATTTCATTATGTTAAGCAGTTCTGTATTCCTGCTGAGTGCTCTAGAGCAGCTCCAAAACTAAATTTATAAGATAATGTTATATTTATTTCGTGGTAAATGTGTGAACATAAGGAGTTTGCCATGTTATGATGCTTTTGTGACTTTGTCTAACTAACGCTTGGTATCACCGTCTTGAAAGTATAAATGAATTGTGTCAAATTTCTTCAAAAGCAACCGACGCATCATGGTGTATGAAGAATTGCC
This sequence comes from Trileptium ribeirensis, assembly GCA_030248225.1. NCBI lineage: Eukaryota > Metazoa > Nematoda > Enoplea > Enoplida > Thoracostomopsidae > Trileptium > Trileptium ribeirensis. The sequence continues at coordinate 2,501 of JASANE010029601.1, forward strand.
CAACAGATATTATGCAGCTGCTTGCTTAACACAGGCAACTTATGTTCCACGACTGGACCTTATTTAGCTACCGTTGATTAATCCTTACTGCTTTACACACACAGACCTCTAAGTATTATTACTAGGCGTTTTAAGTAGCGAGATGTCAACTACCATTTATATTTTAAAATGCTAAGTTGACGTGTTACGTAATATGACTAAAATACGGTTTTCGAACAAAAAAGATGTCGAGGCGTAATGTTGTTGAAAGGATCAATGATGAACAAGTGTTCAATAAAAAATATTAACCAAAATTACCACGAATACAAATCAGATCAAAATACATTATGCTAGTTAGTCGAAATGTACTTTGTAGAAGCGATATCATTTTAGTTAAATTCTCTAAGACCCACCAATTAATACTGTCTAGATTACGAAGCTGAAATTGGCGGTGAATTACTGACTATCGCGTGTGCATATGCTAAATGTTAAGGTTTCATATCTCCAAAAGACTAAGAGGAGTTTTGTTAAAATTTAGTATTATATGTGCAGCAAACCCACACATCGGATTTGAGTTTGAAGAAACAATTGATGACATTTATGGAACATAAAATTACAAATATCTGATAATAGAATTTTTATTTCTAAGTGATCTGTTGCAAACTCAGTGCCTGAATCTTGTCTATTTCAGCGTACTCATTGTTTGCCAACAAAATTTATATAATTACGTCATGCGACATAGGAGTATGGAACCTTAGACATTTCGGTGCTGATGACAAAAGTGAAATGTATCTTGTGCTGCATTTCGACATATACAAAATCGGATTAACGAAATTTAATTTGAGGGGCGCTCAAATTCATCCATGTGGTACAACTCTACTGAAGTTACGTTTACTGCTGCTGTTAATAATACGAAGCTATAAAGGTGTATATGCTAAAAAGGTTTGCCGCGGCAAAATGCACAAAAATAGAGTTCCTGCAATAATTATATAACGAAGCGGATCTAAAAGTTTGATTTGTACTAAAGGAAATCAGTATTCAATGAGATATTTGAAACAAAAATTTCATTATGTGAACATTGAAGAATGAACATCATAAAGCTTTTCGTATTAATACTATACTGGTAGATTTAAATTTGTCTCGGTCTATTAATCTATCTGAGAATCCATCATCGACATCAAATGGATAAATTGTAAATGTAAAGTGGAATTTTGGAAATACTGCAAATCTTGAGCCTGATATACTTCGAAAATTTGGCATTGACTGTTCTACTCAGGCATTTCCTAGCTCGACAAATAGGGTGGTGGCTGAACGACTACGTAGCCAAATTGTGTTTTTTTCGTTTTATTCACAAATATAATTCTGCTTGTAATATATATGAGTTTTTATTGATTCAAATTGAGAACGGCAAGCAGTCTTACAACGGCACTACAGCCATTAACAACTGTATATTTTCAACAAATGATCTCGTTGCACGCTGATTGAAGCAAGCGATAGTCATTATCAAACCAAATATCTTCAACGATTATATATACGTCATAAAGCTTTCTTTATCCAGCTAGAATAAAACTTAAATAAAAACGGTCCAACTACTAATGACGACACAAGTTGAGGCTCAAGTTAAACAAACTGGGAGGCGTAAGCGATATGGAGGTTGTGCCGGCCTCTCTATAGCAAGCCTAAGCTTGAATCATGCCTTTGTACCAAGCCGTAAACTAACCCTAAGACTAAGTGGAGGGACTAATGCCCCCAATTCCCACAGTATGTTGTTTTTAAAGATATAACGTTACTCCCCTCAGCTTGATATGGGTCACAGTTCAGAATTTACTAGTAGCACTAAAATATACAGCTGTTTGATTAGAAGGAGTTTTGAATCAAAAGTTTAAATATACTTAAGTTTTCTTACAAAAGAGCCCAATCACAGGAAAACCAATATTTCTAAGCTAAAACGAAAATATACCCTGACGGAAACTGCTACAATAAATTACACTGCATTTATAAGAACATAGGACGCTACCTCCTCGATAATAGACAACCTTTGGTGAGAATAATCGATTTTCTCTTGCTTTGTATTCTCAAGGCAACATTTACATACGAAAGCAACGCAATTTTGTGTCTTGATTGTTATATTCTTCAGTCTTTATATTGAATGATGCCCCAAGTCAGAGAATAAATTTTTATTACGATGTTATTTCGCTTTCGAAATAATGTTTTAATGCTTTTGAGCTTCTTTTATTTTAATAATTTAAATCATTCAAAAACGAATGGGACAATATCATATAGTTTCAGATTTTGTGACTGCAATAAAATTGAAAAACAAAACATCAACTCAGCTTTCTATAGTTGATTCTAGTAGTCTTCCTAGGCAGGCAATTTAAATACTCAAAAGATTTTGTCAAATGTCCGGGCTTTTAGTTCGATTTGAATTGAACTATCGCTCTTTTAATGTCTTTCAAAGCAAACATCAAAACAAAAAAACACGGAACCAATTATTGGGCTACACATATAGTCAGAATGATACATTATTACGTTTTGCCAGCAAATATATACGCTTAATTCTATTGCAATTAGCGTGAAAGTAAGTGAAGCTATAAAGATATCATAATCGAATATATTACACGCAGCTCTTTAATAATGAATATTACGTTAATAGTAAGTATGTATTTGTAGCTTCCATCAAGCTATGAAATAATTTTCAACTTTTAACAGAATACAACATTAAAAGGTTAAGTTGTGCTGGGCAGTGATTATTTACTGTGATGTCACAACAATGTATGTCTTTCAATATCAACGGTAAAGTCAGCCAACTAGTCGTTGAGGAACATCATCGAGCATGTTTCGACGATGTTTTGCACACGTGGAAAGGTACTAATTTAGGGAGCGTAGCAGACCATGTTGTGGATCGCAAGACACGTTGTGATAGTGTTTTTTACATTTTGTCAAACTACGAGATTACGTTCCATTGCAATAACAGCAATAGTGTCGTCTTAAAGATATGTTTGATCTAGATTCGATGGAATATACTTTTCAATATAAAACCGGATATATATTGCTATCGTCTCGGTTCGAACACCTGCCCTTAGATGAAATAATTGTCGTCTTAATCGATATCATCTAAAGTCAAACTGTGAAATGCAGACTGTTTAGTTACACAAATATCGGTAGTAAAACACGGTAAACTGACACTATATTTTTATGTTTTATATGCGTCACGAACAGTTTGCGCGTCATATCTCGAACCCGGGTTGAAACTCGAATTACGTGGAGAAAATGTACCATAATGTATTGAATTCATTTCGTGTGAAACTAAGTATTTAATTATAAAAGTAACAGCAAGCTCTGACTAAACCCATGCGTAATGTCTAATTTTCAAAGTAACTATTTTTATGGAATGTCCATTGTGTACTACTTGTTCCGATGATGTGGCAAACGGCAAAAGAATTAGGTTATCGTCCTGCCTCGAAAACTTCCATATATCTTTTAAATGAAGACCAATAATTAATATTTGAAGAAACAATAGCCATCCTAATGGTTACCCACATCATTACTTGTTTCACTACAACATTTTAATTTATTTCTACTCACCCATCTATTTCGTTTATTATCGATTTGTTGAGTTATGCTATTAAAACTTAAAGAGATCCCATTTTTCTTAACCTATGACTATGATTTTTATCTAATTTTTTATTGAATTTTAGAAGTAAAATTTTTTAGCACTTTTGTAGCGATTAACTTGTTATCCTCATCAGATAAAGGATTTTGTCTTCGACAATCATGCTTATAAACTTCTCAATGGGATCACCATAATGCTTTTATATTATAGATTTGAGTTTGTGTGTTTTCAATGCTGCAACACTAATATTTATATGATTTGGTTACAATATATAATTTGAATTGTATATAAATATTAAGAATAGCTATAACATAGTAAATAAATTATTATGTATGTAAAACTATATATACTACAGGTTTGTCACACCCTAGTTGTAGTATGGCTTACCCGTGGATCTAGAAATTTGTATACACTTTCATGAAATAGTCATTTAGTCAAATAGTCAATTAGTATGCCCATTTGTTAAAAAACTCTTGCTTACGCAATAATTTGAACTCGTCATAGCCGTACGCACAAATCTATGAATTCATCTCGAATGACACAGCTATAATTGCTTTTACTGCTTCCGTTTAGCCTTGTGTTTAGCTTTATGAAATAATCTCAGCGAAGTTTATGACTTAATTTATAGGCAAAGGAACGTCTAGTTTGCGGTATTACGTTCATAAAAGCTATCTTCTAATTAATATATGATATAATTAGTGTTAAAAATACTGAAATGCGCAAGACGTGAGTATATATGCACCATGAAGCAACGTCGAATGCTAGTCATCTGTAACCACTAAATATTTATATCAAAATTGTAAAGCATGTTAAACTCAGGCCTGTTCCAGGAAACCATTTTATGATCGCGGTCATTCTATATTCTGAACTTTTCGTGTGCATGGTCTAGCAAATAAAAACCATGTATCAATCACCTCAGAACTCTTTCCCTCCTCAGCCTCTACCCTCCTCACTAAGTTGTACATTTTCCAACTTTATAAAGGGCTATGTTCAAACTCAACGTATACAGGCGCACTGGAACTAATACAAATGAATGACCGAGTCGGCTGGTTCCCAACGTGAGTTTCATCACTGGTAGTTGCAAGAGTTTAGGTGGAGACATCGGTGTAACACAACAGGCTATTGAATTATATTATATTATGTTGAACTGACAGCATTAATATGTTTAGCATGTGAATAATTTTTCCAACTAATTTGGTTTTCTAAAAACTTTAAAATTCTTTCAAAAGCACATTCAGTGACGTAATGTTATGTTAAACTGACCTTATTAAAATGTTGGCATATGTATATATGTATGTGTATATATGTTTGCATATGCATACATATGTATACGTATAGTAGAATAATAGATAAAAAATAATGTTTTTACGTTCAAGTAATTATTTAATAGACCAATGTAGGTTTTGTAGATTCAACGAATCTATCTACACCATTTCTAAGCTTATACTGACGTACTGCTACTGAAATTTAAAAAACATGCATTCTGTTTTGACTAAAAAGCTAAATGTCAAATTTAGTACGTTTGGATTTAGAGATATTTAGTCATTACGAATGCTAACCAAGAAAGAAGCTTCTAAATTATATAACTATGCTTTATTGTGGTTTGCGTTTTGGCGTGGAACTGAATGCTTAGTTGCGCTCATATACCCAAACTAAAACATTAATGGTTCAAAATGTAAACAAATAGCTGAACTGTTTAAAAGTAAAGCTGATATTTATACAAAGATTTTGACTATCATAAACAGTTTATTTACTAAGACATATATGTGTTCAAGATGATGAAGTTAAAGTTCAAGTTAAAGTTAAAGTTGAAGTTAAAGTTTTTTCAACTTTTTTCAAGTTAAAGTTCAAGTTGAAGTTCAAGAAGTTTCATATATGTGTTCATGTAACAAAAGTGACAGATTTTAGGCACTGTGAACCAGGGGCGAAGCCGAAAAATCCGAACTGAGGGAGCACCAAGGCTTTTTGAAAAAGCACAAGTTAGCTGTAAATTCGAACTGGGGGCACCGAGTCAAACTGGGGGGCACAGCCCTCCGTGCCCCCTCCCCTTGGCGACGCCCCTGCTGTGAATACGTTTAAGAAGAGTTTTAAACCATGACAATTGACCGACTATGAATCAAGCCGCTATTATAACACTTAACTTAGATTCATCTTTCCTGTCCTGGACATAATATTAAATTGTACTTTGACATGTGTCAATATATTTCCTAGGGCTTTTAATTTATGAGCAAACTTTATTGTACAGGCTTGAAGGATGTGGTATGCATTTTGATATTAACACTTAACTTAGATTCATCTTTCCTGTCCTGGACATAATATTAAATTGTACTTTGACATGTGTCAATATATTTCCTAGGGCTTTTAATTTATGAGCAAACTTTATTGTACAGGCTTGAAGGATGTGGTATGCATTTTGATATTAACACTTAACTTAGATTCATCTTTCCTGTCCTGGACATAATATTAAATTGCACTTTGACACGTGTCAATATATTTCCTAGGGCTTTTAATTTATGAGCAAACTTTATAGTACAGGCTTGAAGGATGTGGTATGCATTTTGATATTAACTCTTAACTTAAATTCATCTTTCCTGTCCTGGACATAATATTAAATTGTACTTTGAGCGGTGCCAATATATTTCCTAGGGCTTTCAATTTATGAGCAAACTTTACAGTACAGGCTTGAAGGATGTGGTATGCATTTTGATATTAAACGTGTTCTCACATCTCACCAACATTGACACTTTAAGAGCAAACTTTTCTAAAAATTTTAACCACGAATTTCGAGGTTAAATATTTTCGCTTATGAAGCTAAAATAGTTGTTACTTCATGTAGAAATTTCGTTTTTGAATTTGAGGCAATATTGTTTTACTTTAACAGTAAATTAACATTCATTTAGAAAATAAAATCTCTTTCCCTTCGTTGTGGTGGAAACAATTTTTTAACACAGCCGCCACTAATTGCTTTTACTTTGCACATGCCACTGGAATTTATAAAATTGTGCGATAAATGGGTTTTTGCAAAGCGAAACTGCAGCCCTTTTCCGTTCTTTAGTATCAGCATCTTATGGATATTCGCTGTTAAAGAAGATTTTCAGGTGCGTAAATTGCATGCAGAATGAATGCTTTCACGCCGAGCCCAACATTGGGTGTCTGACTCTGTATCTTGTTGCTAAGTTACTTCCCTGGAATTATATGGTTTTAATCGTTTTGGCTTATTTTCGAGTCGAATATGTCGACTACGAACAACCTTCCACTTCAGCGCTTGTTGTGCAAGCTTCTACGTGTAAATGTGTTTCGATTCGGTTTGTAGTTCGGTACCCTAGGTTTCTGGGCCAATGTTATTTCGCGCGCGTTGTTGCGCACTCGCTTTGCGAAGTATCCTGAGGTAGGAGCAATAGCTTCGAAACATCTGAATGGTTAGTGAATTAGATTTTCACCCGAGCGCTCGGGGTTCGATACCTGGTGGCGACCAAAAAATTGTTCGATACTCCAAATGTAAATTAATTCAAGACATAAAGGATTAAATTAAGTGTGGTGCGATTAATTTAAGACATTTACGCACACCACGTTCGATTGGATACCAGACACCATTTTTCACAGTAATATTGGCAAAAATATGTGTATTTGTGTATTGAACATTAACCCTTTCCCGCATAGTGTAACACGTTTGACACAACGTTCGTTGTAAAACGATGCGTTAGCGTAGTTTGTCGTATGGTGTTCATTAGCAGGTGCATTATTACTTGCTCGTTCCCTCCAGTGCTTCGGCCAAACTATCATTGCAGATATGTAGGCATTAATTCATACGGCAAATAAAAATAATAATAATAATGGATTTATAACGCGCTTTTTTCGTGAAAGCGTCTCAAAAGCGCAAGATAAGTTTTACACGTTAATATCTTTCAATCAAACCTGTCACCACGATTCCGTTGGAAATAAATAAGTCTTGAGTCTGGATTTGAAATGAGTTAGTTGTAGGTCTGGATTTCGCAAAGCAAGCGCAGTTTATTCCATTCCGAAGGCCCAAAAAATTGGAAGCTATTGTTTCTTGCCACATAATCCGCAGTATCCTTTCGTTGGCAAGTCGTAGTTCGGACGAAGTGGTAAGAATGTCAGCAATATATGGCGGCGGCGTTTTCGTAGTAATTGCGTTGTATACAATTAGAAGAATCTTGTATTGGATGCGTTTATCTAGCGGCAGTCAGTGCAGACGCCTCAAGATGGGTGTTATGCGTTCCTGTCGACGAGCCCCGACGAGTTCATGTCAAATGGTAACATCGACATTTGAAAAAAGTCAAAAATAGTGTCGCAACCCCGTTTTAAAGTCACTCATGTCAAAAATTTTTAACTACTTTCATCGCGTTTATGGTCACAGTTTGCTCCTTATCATGCTGGTTTTTTGTTGTTTTTCGATAGTATTATTAAAAGAGTTTATTGTTTTTAGTTCCTACTAACCGATGGGCAAGCTAAACTCAGAAAATCGACATCTTATTTTTGCTGTTTTAAAAACGTTCAATCATTGCTTATAATTGCTATTGATATTGCTGCTGCTATGGCTGCTGCTCAAATGTGATGTGTCATGTTATGTGTCATAAGATGTGGTACTACACAAGCACTTTACTTTACCATTTCTCTTTCATAATATGGTACTGCAATGTGTACTCGTTTTGCACAAATTAGGTAACTGTCACTAGGGTGGGCAGGAATATATATAACTAAGGAGGACCTTAGTCACATGTTTTTTGAAAATTGATCTGGAATCTGTATGGTACTTGACTACATTATAGTATATTGAAACAATCGAACATATGTGGTGATTGCCATATTTTTGGTATATATATGATACTTGATTGTGTAGTTCAAGGCAAAATGCAAAACGATGTCTCCGTATACCAAAATTTTTTGCAATAGACTTACTTACATGTTGTTGTTTGCAAGATGAAATCTGTGTTTTCGTATTAACACTTTCTATACTTTAAAGATTTAATTGAAATTCTTTACACTTTTGTTCTCAAAGCAACACGTAGCTTGTACAATCTTGAACAAAACGTTTGCTCCGACCGCGGATTGTACTTACATCGCTCGGGCGCAAGTCTTGTAGGCTAGCCACTACGCTATTTAGGAGCTGTTGCTCGGTTCCATAAGGAACCACACGAACGATCAACAACGCACTTACAAACGCAAGCCGACCGACAAGCACGGTAATTAATCTCTCCCTGCAGTGTATGCTTTGACAAACGTGTCAATATACCAGCAAAAGAATTAAATAGCCGCGTCCTAGTCATTTTGCTAAGAGCGCAGTATTCGACAAATCTAGCAACCGATTGTACAAGCAATAGGGTTGTGTTACAGCTCTGGGTTGAAAATTTGATGCGTAAAACATCCATGTAGGAATAACTAGCAAGACACAGAACCAACAAATATTGATAGGGCTGGCCATCGTAGGGAACGTGTCGTCAAAAAACTTAGCGGCCAAAAGTCTCCGACCTATACAAATCAAGTAATTTTGATGTTCAGCTTTTCATTTTTTTGCGATTCGGCAAATATAACCAGACGTTGCCAGCACGGTAGAGTATTGGTGCACGCAAGAGTGCAGCTTACCCACCCTAGAAATCCTACACTGTCGGGAAACATAAATTAGCATATACAGCAGGGTGTCCTAAAAAGCCAAAAGGGCAATGTAACCAGCCAGTAAGAATGCTTTATTAAAGACAATAATTTGAATTGATTCATACACCAATAAATATACTCGAACTAAAATGACATCAATTTGGTCTGAAAAAATATTTTAAATTTTGAACTTTATGATTTTGGCCACGTCTATTGTGCAACACGTTACATAGTTTATTGTTTTTGGATCATGATAACTAAAACCGTACATGCTCATAGTGGAGAGGGAGATTATTTCCCTATGGCGTAGGACCACCTCGGCGAAAAGCGGCGTGTTCTCTTCGTCAACCTACCCCCGACTAAGGCTCTCGAACTAAAATGACATCAATTTGGTCTGAAAAAATATTTTAAATTTTGAACTTTATTATTTTGGCCACGTCTATTGTGCAACACGTTACATAGTTTATTGTTTTTGGGTCATGATAACTAAAACCGTACATGCTCATAGTGGAGAGGGAGATTATTTCCCTATGGCGTAGGACCACCTCGGCGAAAAGCGACGTGTTCCGACGTGTTCTCTTCGTCAACCGACCCCCGACTAAGGCTCTCGAACTAAAATGACATCAATTTGTTCTGAAAAAATATTTTAAATTTTGAACTTTATGATTTTGGCCACGTCTATTGTGCAACACGTTACATAGTTTATTGTTTTTGGATCATGATAACTAAAACCGTACATGCTCATAGTGGAAAGGGAGATTATTTCCCTATGGCGTAGGACCACCTCGGCGAAAAGCGACGTTCTCTTCGTCAACCGACCCCCGACTAAGGCTCCGCACCCCCACCCCCACACGAAAAATTTGAGCAAAATTGGCAAAATTCTATGGAAAATTGGCAAAAATGGAGGGGGGTGAGGGGAAATGATACAAATTAGGAAAAAATTGAGTCTCAAAAAACTTCTAAAATCCCCTTGGCCTAGCACCTGCCACCGATTGACAGATACAACTAGTTGAGTCGGAAGATCCTACGAAGCACCGGCTATGTCCCCTGGGACGTCGGACCTAATGCAGATGTGTCTAAAATTGCTTAGTAATCTGTTATAGAAATAATAATGTTGGCGGCGAAATCGCTGTTGTACGTCCCTGAGTTTTGTTCCAGCGTCAAATTTATTTTTGTGTGTTCTTTTATTTCTTTTCAAATATTTACCAACCCGTCTTTTTACAACGTTCTATAATTCTGTAATTCGCCGTGCGATACCGGTTAAGGTGGCAACTTTTATAGGCGGCTGTCTTTGGGCTTTGTTTCTGCTGTACTGTCAGAGATTTTTTAACTCTTTACTGCATATACTTGCTCCACAATAACTAATTACAATACAAAGTACTGTGTCAACTCAGTTCGTTGCGTAGCGTGCGCCAGACTGCATGCTGTTGTTTGTTCACATTGTGAGAAGGCTTAAGGCGTGTTCACACGCTCAAACTTTTTGCTCAAGTTTTGAGCTCAAATTTTGATCAAAATATCAGAGCACCTTTTTTGTATTTTTTGCAAGTTTGAACGTGTGAACACTGCTCAAACTTTTCACGAATATTCCTGTAGCCAACCATGGACGAGATGTATTACTTGAAAAAGTTTGAGCTCAAATTTTGATCTCATAGTTTGAAATATCGCAATTTTCATTTAATAATCATTGTCAAAATTGGATCTCACAATTTGAGCAAAAAGTTTGAGTGTGTGAACACGCCTTTAAGGATCCGAGCAACAGCGTCGTCGCGGCTCAGTGACTAGTGAGCGCAACTCTAAATAAAATGATCCGAGTTGAGTCATCGCACCGACAACAGTTTCTTCTACGAAATGTAAACAAATTCATGCAGTATGGAGCTAAACCAGCAAAATTATTACAAATACACCTTTATACAGCTAGACTATGTTGCATATTAATCCAACAAAAACATATTATTAGGTATGCTATCATGGAACTACCATATCATAGTCCGTAGCTGTGTCAGATTTTGCATTGAAGTTGCCTGCTGAAAGTATAATAATTGACAGTTTAAACGTTTAAGTGCTGATTGCCCAAATCCAATCTAAAGGCGTGTTCACACGCTCAAACTTTTTGGTCAAATTTTGAGCTCAAAAATTGGAGCTCAAAATTTGATCAAATTTTGACCAAAATTAGACGGCGATTTTTAAGTAAAAATTGGGATATTTCAAAATTTCATATCAAAATTTGGGCTCAAACTTTTTCAGGTAACACATCTCGTCCATGATTGGCTACAGGAATATTCATGAAGAGTTTGAACAATGTTCTCACGTTCATACTTGCAAAAAATGCAAATAAGCTACTTTCAAATGCCTTAAAGAAGCGCGTGGTGTGCTATTTAACAAATACTACTGTGCTAATTGTTTCTGAGTAGAAAACATTGCTCAATTTCCGACAGAATAACACTGCGTTTGAATTATTTTTAAACATTAAAACTATTTCACTATACACCACACCTTTACAAAGATCTGGTTGATGTAATTTTTTTGCTTTCCTTCAGTATAACAAAAGTTTGCTAGATAAGACTTTACAGAATAATATCAGACTCTCAAATGATCTCTTCGCTTAGCAGCAGGGTTATGTCACGGAGATGTGGACTTTTATTGTACTAGTAACGTGGTCGACATTGTCGAACATAGAAGGTATTTAACGATATTCTTGGATCGCCGACATCACCTTGCTACCTGACCTTACACCACTAAACCCATGAATAATCCATGCTCTTGAACCAAGAGCCTCAGACCGCATAAATTGTATTTTACCATCAAACTGGGAAGCGCATGTGTTGACCACATTCCCAGGTTTGTTACAGTTTCCATGCTCCTGAACATATGAGAATGTTAATAGCAATGTGCTAAATTGTCGTACACAATACTAGTATGTAACACTCTCGTCTACATTTAGGTACCACATTAACATTATATGGTGCAGTACTCTCAATATTGCCAGACATACGCCAATGGGCTTTGTTTTTTGGTCCTTAATTAGAACAGGGTCCTGAAAACATTCTCGGCGCCAGTTGTGAACTATCAGTGAGAGCTGTCAAAGTTTTTGAAATCACATTCCAGCACTAATAGTTATAATGTGTTTATGGTATTCTCAACTAACATAGGTAGTATTTTCAACTTCCATAGGTAGTAGGCCTTGTATCACCATTAAGATCACATAGTTAGTGCAAATAAATCACGATGTAGCTTTCAGGAGTCATAACTCAGCAACGAACTGTTGGAGCGGTTTAATCCAACGCTCAAAACGTTACTGTTAATATCTTCTAGCCATCTCGATGTGGATATTTATTTGTAGATCTACAAATCGACTTATTTCTACTGTTAAATTATCTTTTTGTCCATTTTACGTTATGTAAACTACATATTATATGCAACAAGAGTATGTGTAGAATGGAGTAACCAGTTATACTCAATTGACTTTTACTACAATGCTATTAATGTTCTGCGTGTACATGATCACGCATTTAACTGCATAAGCTTCCGTTCATAAATGACAACGTTGAATCATCATTAAAAGTTGAAATCTGTTAACTGTTCGGTTCATGTAACGTGAAATCTCTAATTTGTGATATAACAAGGCACCATAAAATGTTGTCTTGTGTCGTTTTTAATATTTTTTCCAGTGCACCCGGAATCCCAGTTTTATGACAAATCTAGTTCAAAATATTTTATGCAATTTAAGTGCCTCTCCGGTGACACGCATATCGTTTACCCAGAGTTGATATTAAATTTATGTTCATGTTACTTTAAAATTATCTGACACTTCTAGTGCCTTTCACTGAAATACATCAATAAATTGATAAACATCGCTGAAACCATGCCCCCAAAATTGTAACATTTGGGCTGCAGAACTACTTAACTCTTTAGTTCTAGCGTAATCAAAGCTCTAAAAAGTAAGAGTTTTTAATATTTTTGCATGCAGAACCTGCCGCAAGGTTGTAAATAGAAGTCAGCATGGTTTCGATCACTGACCGGTCATTTGTTATTTATCCCTACGAAAATCAGTAATAAGTTAAGCCCCAGCAACTAAAATTATGTTTTCAGCAATTATTCCTGCTGTAAATTAATCTAAAGTAATCCATGGATTCGAATCTTGGTATTACTGTGTTCAATCCGAGCTTATCACTTAATCATTACACTGTGTGTTGAAAAATGTGTGTTATTTGCAAGTATTTTAGCAGTTATCACGGTAACAGCCTTTGTGGCTGCTGAAGACGGCCTTCAATCAAACAGTAACCACAATGTAACTAGTCATAGTGCTCCAAATCTCGCAACAGATTTAAGTATTTTTGTAAAAACATAGGCTTAAACAAACTCGGATATTTAATCGAAGCCTTAGAAATAAGAATATTAGCATAAATATACCAGGTTGTGTTCATGGGAATACTGGATATTTCAAGGTGTTAGTCACATAATTTTTTGGATAATAAAATTGTGCGCTACGTTTTACACGTGCGATGGTAGTTGACATTTCGTCACTGGCTGACGCTTTGTAATATAAGTTTGCTGCCTTTCTATCAGAGGAAAGAGAATGTCCCCAAAGTTTCAGTTTTCGATGCCGTGAAACACCGTAAATTTTTTCTTTCAGATAAAGTGGGCAGAATTTAGAAAAACCCATTTGCGTAACTTGAAGTACCGCATCACAAAGCGTCATTTGGTTTACTAATGATGTCAATGACTGTTGTAAAACTATGCAGCCTAAAAGCCTTTAATAGTTGTTTTTCTCGAGATTTACAATACAACAGGTTCTACATTTCAGAACTATCCTCTCATGAATGTATAGCTTTCCGGTTACTACAAACGCTGATTTGATATAATTTATTCGACTAGTTTTAAACGACTAACAACTTTCTGACTTTTACTATGTCCGCTACAACCAAGCTGGATGAATTTGAATATCGTTGGTATAATGAGGTCAATTGTTCTGCAGAAACTATTTTTTTGCATTCCGCCGATAAACTAAATGACAGTTGAAAACTTCACAGCGACGCAGTTCGAAATCATTAGAAGTTTTTGTCAACTTTTTGGACTGCTCAGTTTATTCTGCTAAGCTTGAATTATCACATCCACAATGTTACAAGTAAGATATACTCATACAAAAAAATTGTATAATTCAGTGTTACACTAGCGTCTCATGTGAAGGCGAAAACGAAGTTATAGCAAGCCAGTTCTGTTTTCAATACATATTTAGTCTTTAGCTTCTTTCCATATAAGTTGTAGCGTATTTTCTATATGCTTAAACTGATACTTCGGTAATTCTTTTTTGTACAATTATATACACTAACGATTCGTTAAGTTGCTACGGTCAATAGAGGATGGATCGATGTATATATATATTTACATATAATAAATTAAATATAAGTTTAAGTATAAATTATAAAATACATAATTATATTTAAATATATTTAAAGTTTATATATATAAGTATATTTATATATAAACTAGTGCAAAGCCCGGCGTACGACAGGCGGGCCCTCGGCCTGCTTCGCGCTTGTACGCGGCCACTGTCCTTCGGTCAGCCTGGGTGAAGCCTTCGACCACCTCGCACTATTTCGCGAAAACTGTGCTTCGGACATCGGGGCTTTTCATTTCCCGAGTAAATATATATCGGCTTCGCTCTAGTTCCCAACCACCTGTGTTTGGACAGCGCGGTTCTTAACTGCTCATGTAGAACTTTAGCTAAAGTTATGTTGACAGCGCAAACACAGCCCATCTGTTCCATGGAAACCAAAAATGTGAAATTTTAATTGTGTGTTTACACGTTCAAAATTTTTGCTCAAACATTGAGCTCAAAATTTGATCAAATTTTGATAAAAATTTGACCGTAATTTTTAAAGGAAAATTGCGATGTTTGAAAATTTGAGATGAAACTTTGACCTCAAACTTTTTCAAGAATACATCTCGTCCATGATTGGCTACAGGAATATTCATGAAAAGTTTGAACTGTGTTCACACGTTCAAACTTGCAAAAATGCAAAAAGGATGCTTTCAAATTTTGATCAAAATTTGAGCTCAAATTTTGATCAAAATTTGAGCAAAAAGTTTCAACGTGTGAACACGCCTCAAGTTTTAAAAAATTTTTAATTTTATTTTAAATCCCGTGGTTTGGATGTCATTCGATTGGGCACCACGAAACAAAATGAATAATGTAAAAATGAGCTCGATCAAGCGAGCCATTCAAACGTTACAGGGGAAACGGAATTAAGCCACTGTGAAAACCTTCTAAATTTAGAACAATGCAAAGAACAAAATATCAAAAACTAAATGCCAAAAACATAATACACAAGCACGACCGTCGAAGAACTAC
>JASANE010029604.1:0-12860 GCA_030248225.1 Trileptium ribeirensis
TGCTGATACACAGCACTAGGGAATAAATGCTGGGCAACCGGAACCAGCAACCGGAACCGTCCATTTAAATCGGATCCAGAACCTGGTCTTCGGAATCTATATATACAGTAAAACAGATGAAGGAGGAAATACAGGTAAGGTGCATTTAAAATGTGCTAAAAATAACTTTTACATTAAAGTTAATGTATTATGATGGCATTATTGCCTTCTGGAACTTTAAAAAACCGAGGAAGCTAAATAATGTTTATTTATCGATCAATATGTGATTTTTGGACCCCCAGATCAAAAAATGCCTTCCACTATACATCCTTGCGTATATTGCGTCAAAATGAATGTGCTTGTAACGCATGGAGCGTAGAATAAACACTTTCACTCTGTTTCCAGTCGCCTCCTTTAACTACGCTACGTTTGTTACATGTTATTCTGTAAGTAGCTTGACATTATTGCTTTATATAACTCTAAGATAAAATAATAGGAGGTAGCTATATATACTATAATTTTTTGATCAGTGATCAGAGACACTGCTTAGGCTAGCGTTGGTCAACCAGTGTCCGTCAGTTAGATGACAGTGATGATAACTTTCTAATCAGAATGCTATAAATGAGACAAACTGTGATGCTGCTCGCACAGTTTCAATGAACACAGTTCATTGCCAAGGAAGCAGTTTCTGGCTGCGTTGCAGGTAACGTTACTTTACTTCAATTTAGCCCGATTTACAAAGTTTACTAGCGCACTGGCTGCTAGTTGACGCAATTTATGTTAGCCAAGCGTACGCTAAGTACTTCTACGTAAGCCATACTCTGTTACCGAGTTGGACCGGTTTAATTCGAACGTGCCCCACAGACTTCTGAATGTGTAAAATAGCTGCTACAAGCATCGATCTGGCTGTGATTTGTTAACAAACTCCTGCAGGTTATTATGAAAAATTCTTACCGAAATTATGCGCCTACTTAGGTTTCACACGGCAAATTGATTAGGTTATCTTTTCTTTTTCTTGGTTGTATTAGAGCGTGATCATTGCATACATATATTAGTGTGAAAATAAATTTTTAGTGGATCTAACATAGAGTAAATCATCCTGCAGATTAGGCGCCTTAATCAAAATACAAATCGTCACCAATTTTCTCCAATTGGATTCCCGGTATTGAAAGTATGCCATATCTTGGAAAAAGCAACATTAGAAGTAAATAACTAAGCACAAAGTAACTTATCATACAGAAAATTCACTTACCACAGATAGAACCAACAATGAATTATATAAAATACGTTATATACACAATATTGTTTGTTTTTTATTTTATATTTTTTTGTTATTTTTACACAATTTTGCTATTTTTAGTGATATTTTTAACGTAATAACTGTGGCTGGGTCTTGTTTTAACAGTAATGAAAACAATCCCCACCGAGCTGAAACAATCCCTGTGATATATATATCAGTGAGTAACCGAAACAGTATCTGTCATTTTTGCCGTAAACGCAACTTGGTCTTATCAATAAGGTAAAATAATGAAAATATTGACAATCCCGTTGAGGTGAATGATGGACATGTACGGTAAGCGATGTGGTTAAGCATGTGTTTTTCATTGTTTCAAAAGTATATACATTGGGTACGTCTTTACTCGTGTCGAGGTGCTGAATGGCGTTATAAATGCTAAATTTCGGTATCAAAATTGTGAAATTCTTGCGTTTTTCAATTAGTTAAATGTTGAAACTATATATATTATATATTGAGTCTACGTATTTTTGGAATAGTTCGCTACAATTAATGTAATTGTGCTTATGTTGAAAGCAGCCAATTCTGTAATTGCAAGGGCCCTATATCGTAAAACATATTTCTTAAAATTATAATTTCCTCTGATTATAAATTTCGAATGTTTCCACCCACCGTTGTTTCGTTTATATGGTTAACACAAATAATTTCTACATGACTAGATATATACTAGTAAACGTAATATATTACAAATAGTGAGCGGAGCAATAGTCAAAGGGTATATATATTATATCTTATTTATGTATACATAGTGCAAAAATCAACAATTTTAAGGTGATTTTAAAATTTGAATAACATTAACTAGATAGCTAATTACTTAACGAATTAGCATATACGGCCAAGTGTTTGAGTTTCAGAAATATATTCGTGATCAGCGTCATAGGAAACCACCATGTGCAATTTTTTTCATTTCGGAGCAGTTTGAAAATTTTCAAAAAATTAGCTAATATAATAGTTAATTAGCAATTAACTAATTAGCATATTTTTAACATCTACGAATAGTAATAAACACCAGATTAATTATCAGCACGGCGAGATCTAATATACGCACCAACATAATAGTTTTGCTGTAATGATTCATCGAGAAAAACGATTTTTGTTTGAAAATGCTAAAAATTGGGGACATGCTTAACTAATTATTAATTACTCTGGTCTTTCCTAATTAGATGGGGCCATGGCATTTTACGGTTCTCCCTGCTTCAGAACAGCTGCCCCTGATGCCCCTGGCAAAATTTTGGGTTCCCCCGATTCGCCGCCTCTTGGAAATTTTTTTGTTTAAATTGGTCTAAAGTACATAAAATTTGTACTAAAATTCCGTTACGAAGCCAAAAATTTCGCAAATTTTGCTTCAAAATCGCTTTTTCTCTCCATCAAAAACATTTTCACAGTGTTTCTGACACGATTTTAACCGTTTTTCTGTTGGTAAAATGCCCCCTTCAAAATTAAGCGCCCCCGGTTCATGCCCCTGGCTAAATTTTCAGCGAATGAACAGCCCAGTATATACTATATAATTAACTAAGGTAAATTTTGACAAAATCTGTCTTGCATCTGTCTGATATTAGGCCTTTCAAATAAAATTTTTTAGAATCGGCCCAGTAGTTATTAAGGAGTTCAACGGACGGACGGACGGACAGACGGTGCCGAATTTTCCCCTCTGACGAAAACAAAAACGCTTCGCTTCGCTCATAAAAATCCTACTGGCTGTAACCGAAAATTTCTCAACCTGCACCACGAAATCAATACTGTTTTAGGTTGAGGATTTGCACCATATGGCATAAAACTTGCCGGGTAACACACTAATAGCATTCTAAACTAGTAACTCTATCGAGATTGCAGAACGTAGTGAACCATAGGTACACCTACGCCTTTTGCGTACACAGCCAATAAGCTCGCAATAGCATACGTCGATATGCTATATGTGGATATCACACAATACCGCACTAGAACAAAACTAACACTGGCAATAAGTTTCCCACGTGCAAGCTATCAGCAACGTAACAGGACGTATATAACTGTAAAATTAGGAATTTTGTGTCGATGAACCATGCCTATACAACCATGGATCGCAGAGCAAAATCAACACCAGCAATGAGTTTGCAATGCCCGAAAACCCCCAAGTAAAACTTTTCAGCCGCTCAGGACGTTGGAACAAATTTTCGAAGTTTGGGTGGAAGTACCACGAGAGTGCCATACCTCAAACCCCATAACCCCCGAACCGGAGCCTTAATCAAGAAACAAAAAGGCTTCAGCATTTATCGTTTTATTACGAAATAAAACATACCATAGAAAAATATTCGAAAGTTCAGATAAAAATAAATTTGCTTCCTTATGTAAAGGGTACTAAAATGGGGTAAAAACCCCCATTTTGACCTCTGGTCCCGAACCACGGGGGCACCATACCCCCGTACCCATCGGTCACAAAGTAAAACCAACACCGGCAATGAGTTTCAATGCCCGAAAACCCCGAAGTGAAACTTTTCAGCCGCCCGGGACGTCAAAACAAATTTTCTAATTTTGGGTCGAGGAACTACGAGGGTGCCATACCTCAAATTCCACAACTCTAGAACCGGAGTCTTAATCGAAAAACAAAAAGAGGCATCGGCATATATCATTTTACTATGAAATAAAACCACATAGAGAAAAAAATTCGAAAGTTAAGATAAAAATAACGTTGCTTCCGTGAAGGGTACTAAAATGATGCGAAAACCCCTCATTTTGACCTCTGATCCCGAACCATGGGGCGTCATATCCCCGTACCCATGGAACCATGAGTCACTTAGCAAAACCAGCATCGGCAATGAGTTTCCCATACCCGAAAACCACCAGGCAAAACTTATCAGCCACCCAAGACGTCAGAAGAAATTTTCAAATTTTGGGCCGACGATCCACTGGGGCGCATACCCCGTACCTCAAACCCCATAGATCCACAACCGGTGCCTTATCGAAAAACAAAAAAACATCGGCATTTATCATTTTACTACGAAATATATAAATCTGTCCGCAGAAAAAAATCGAAAGTTTAACCTTGCTTCCGTGAAGGGTACTAAAATGCACCCCTAACCCACATTTTGATCCCTGACACCGGAACCAGACCCCAAATCACAAAAGCCCGGGGATATATACACCGTAAATCAATTAAGCCGGTTCGAATGAGCTTAAGATCATGACAATCGGTTAAGTCGTTCCCCAGTTATGGGCGATCACACGCACACAGGCGGAATTTAAAAGATTTCAACCCTGCCACACACTACGTTTCACTACGTTCTGAATACCGCCAAATAGTGAGTTACAACTTAACGTCAACTGGCCTAAAATGACTTAGAGAAGTGCGTTAAACGCGACAAAACGTCACCCCTCCGAAAACTGAATACCTGGGTTTTGCAAAGGTCAGAATTGAAAAAACTGAGTAAGCCTATAACACAGACTCGGGGTCTTTTTTTCAAAATTCATGCTGTGCTAAAATATGTTTTTTGAAATTTACCTGTGTTTTTAATTAACCCACAAATACCCAAATACCCTGTTTCAGCGTTACAGGGAAAGCCAATCAATGATAATTAACCGGCTACTAGCAATTTTATATTAATACATGCACTGTATATTTATACAATGGACCAATCTCAAACAATCTCAAGTTCTCTGATCATTGCGCTGCTGTGGCTGCAAGAGACCGCAAAATAATCTTCCTTTTGAAACGAACCATTCACGTGTGGACAAAATTTATATGGCTCCATCTATATCGTTCATTAATTCGTCCCCACGTCGAATATGCGGTGAATGTATGGTGTCCTTATTATGCTCGCGATATTCAACTTTTAGAGAAAGTTCAACGACTTGCGACGAAGCTAATTCCATCAATTCGAGATTGGGACTACCAAGATCGCATTTCTTATCTGGGAATTCAAACTCTCGAAACCAGACGAATCAGAAGTGATCTTATATTGATCTACAAGATGACACACGGCGCAGTAGCTATGGACATATCGAAGTTTTTCGTTCCTGGTTTCTCCGGTACGCGCGGCCATAATCTCAAGCTAGAAACTACCGATGTTGCTAATTTGGATATCCGTAGATACTTTTTTACCCACAGAACGCTGCGTCTTTGGAACTCTCTACCAGAAAATGTAGTGAATGCGCCCTCGCTGTCCTCCTTCAAGCACAGACTACACACAGCAAATGTCTTACCTAATTGAATAATCATTATTTGTTTCAAACTCAATCTGGCCTCGCCAACAATGCGAGGCGTCATGTCCCTTCGTCATGGATGATACGAATATCAAATAAGAAGAATCCTTCAAATTGCTACCCCATTGTACTATGCGAAGGGTGCAATGGTACGTAATCAGTTATATTTAGCACTAATTATTTCATATTTCAGAATTTATAGACTTAGGTTCCACAGTTATAATTAAACATGGGCAGTTTATAAGCATTAGCGTTTAATAATTTTGTGTTTTTTGAAATTTAGGTGTGTTTTTTAAAATTTCATTGTGTTTTTACACTAAGAATAACACAAAAAACCCTACAGGCTATTGATAATTCAATCGCATAAAAATAATGTGCATCATTAATTTAGTTAGATAGCTAATATTTCGAAAAAAAAGAATACCGTTCCCCCCGCCAAAATTATGGTGTTTTTTCGTAAAGTCGTCAGTCTCGATTAATAAGGTCCTACATTACTAGTACCTCTATCGAGTTTGCAGAGCGTAGTGAAGCATAGGTACACCTACGCCTTTTGCGTGTACAGCCAATCAGCTCTCGATAGCATACGTCGATATGCTATATGTGGACATCACAATTCGAACAAGTTAGAAAAAATAATACCAGCAATAAGTTTCCCATGCCCGAACCACCCCAACTGCAAGCTATCAGCCTCTCAGGATGTCACAATAAAATTAGGAATTTTGGGTGAAGAACCATGGGAGCGCCATACCCCCGAACCCATGGATCGCAGAGCAAAACTAACAAGGGCTGTGAGTTTCCCATGCTCGAAAACCACCAAATGATAATTTTCAGCAGCCCAGAACATCATAACAAATTTGCGAATTTTCGGTCGAGGAACCACGAAGGTGCCACACCTCAAATTTCATAACTCCAGAACCGGAGCCTTAATCGAAAAGTAAAAAAGACACGCGGCATTTATCATTTCACTATGAAATGAAATCAACCAGAGAAAAAATTCTAGTTAAGATAAAAATAACCTTGCTGCCATGAAGCGTACTAAAATGGGGTAAATACTCTCATTTTGACTTCTGACCCATGAACCAGGTGTCAAATCAAAAAAAACGCTCGGGGGTAAAACACTGCTTTCCGAGCCCAAGATCATGGAAATCGGTTAAGTCGTTCTCGAGTTAAGGCAAATCACACACAAACTGGTGGAAGGGGATCCAATGAGCAGCATTTCCTATTGTTTGATGTTATCAGTTGGTGCACTGCATCTTCGTGTACTGTAGTTAGATGGAGTGTATGTGATGGCTGGTGAACTGTAAACAAATTGAGTCGCCGGGGGAAGCTGGACCTGATAGTCGAAGTTTTGTCTGCGAAGTAGCTATGCCGCCAATTTGTCGGCACGGTCTGGAGCAATCGTGGAATGCTGCTTGTTAAACAGCATTGAGTTTATGACGGATCACTTCTTTGTGTTTGGCACGTGGCTTAAACGAGCTTGCAATAACAGTTCAGTTTCTTGTGACATAGATCGCGAAACCTTGACCTAACGATATCGTAGCATTAGATTACAATGGATCACGCGTTTGATGGCTAGATGGTGCAACAGATTTTCCCAAACAAGTTGGATAGCTAGCACGATTAATGCATTTGTGCATACAATAATGGCCACTTCGGCAAGCATTAGGATCGTACTAATCTTGATATAATTTTATAAATTTAGAATGTTGCAACCTCCGTTGTTATTAGGTCACCAGTGACAAGTCCTGCATGATTACTTGAAAAATCCTGCTGATAGTAACGGCAAATTTTTCAACTTGCAACACGAAACCAAAACGCCAGTTGTTTTCAAAAATTCTAAGCTCATAAGGTTAGACTACGCCAATCTGTGGAAAAAATTCGTGATCAAAAACCGTATAACACTGTCAAGTACATCGTGGAAGAAAACAATTTTACAGTTGTCACAAGATTTGGCAGTTTCTCGCCGCCACCTATGCCTCCACATAGAGACTACACCTACATGTGAGAAAAAGCCACTAATATTAGCTCAAAATTACAAGCACTGACTCTCCTAATGTGCTGCGGGTGTATTGCCTTGTTGTGCCTTTCAAATGATCATATGAACCTCAGTTTCGAACCTCCAAATAGGCAACAAACAAAGGCTATCCATAGTCGCCCAAGCCCGAATTGCCGCCACCGAGTGAATTATTGTCGTTACAAAGTCCTCAACAATTTCAAATACTCCAAACTGTTTTAAGTTGTGGCCTTGAAACCATAAGATTTAACTGACCACAAGACACATGTTGCGTATAGTTGTAGCAAGATCCTACGCAGGAACTGTTCAGCTCTAGCTCAAATAACGACATACCTAACAAATAATGGACTACGGAGCACTTTAAAAATTATAAATATGCTAATTACTTTATAGAGTTACCCTATAGACTTGGCATCCTGTGTCGCGCTGACACTGTTCGGATGGCTCGCAAGCGACTTTTAAATGTGGTAACAGTGCTGGCAGGGACGACTCTGTCGGGGAGGGAGTTGCAATGACGAATCACCCTTCAGTTGAATGAATGGCGTCTAACATTGGTGCGGGCATATTTTATAGCCAGTTTCATACTGCTACCGCGGAGATGGCGGGTAAGTGAGCGAAGTAAACAAATTGTCCGGTTTCAGTATAGTCATCATGTGCAGGATCTTGTACGCATAGGCGAGGACAATCGTCTGGCGTCGTTGGACTAACGTTGAATAATCAGCATGGTTGTAGTTATGGCAAAGGCGGAGGCATCGATTTTGGATGCCCTCCAAGCAATTGATCAACGTCGAATGTCCAGGCGACAACATAACGCTCGCATATTCAAGAAAATGGCGGACGTACGCCTTATGCAGAGGTGTTATAACAGCTGATGATCGAGAGGCAACGGTTCGTAGGATAAGACCTACATATACGTTTATTCGCCTGCCTTTCCATGTTGTCAATATGCAAGTTGAACCGGAGGTCATCGGACGTGGGGACTCCAAGATCGCAGATCGAAGAAACGACTGATATGTCGCCAGCGTGAAAGCGATAAGTAAAAGGATGGCTTGGTCACATACGAAATGTATGGCACTTCGCCAACTTGGGGACCATAAGGAATTCATCAGACCATGATTCAAACTGGGAGATAGCTTCCCGAAGAATGTAGCAATCGTTTAGGCTGTAAATACGTCGCCTATGCCTGATGCCATCAACAAAGATCACACAATCCATCGACTACGGGAACCAAGTCATTGATGTAGACCAAAAAAACAGTAGGGACCCGACATTGTTCCATGCGGAATTCCGCTTCGCACATTTATCCACGGGGTAGTAATGCCACAAGATATATACAACTCGTTGGCGGCGACCGACTAAGAAATCGGAGAACCAAGCCAGGAGTCTCCCGCGCACGCCCAAACACTCAAGTTTGCGTGACAGACGGGGTGTTGGGAGTGTCAAATGCCTTTCGGAAGTCAATGTAGATAACATCTACACCAGGCAAGGTTGGCTCATCGAAAGCCGACACTAGGGTTTCCCCAAGAGTTTAGGGGATTGAAAACAACACATCTCCCGCTAAGTGAGCTATGCTGCTTGGCAGATATCAGATTGTTTGATGTCAGAAAGTCAAGGACAGAATTCCAAATGAGGCGCTATGTTTCTCAAAACACGTGAGGTAAGGGATATGGGCGCAGGTCATCCAATTTTTGCAAGTTACTCACTTTGGGGAGAGCGGCAATGTTAGCTGATTTCCCATCAATCGGGACTTCCTTCGTCAATGGATTTACGAAAGATGAGAAAAGTGGTAGGGCAAAAATTTGAGCACAGCGTCGGAGAATTACATTTCTAATGCCGCCCGTAAAGACGATTTTGATACATCAAGAACCCCGAGCTGGCAGGCGACATAGCCCACATCGAAATCAACATCTGCAATAGATGGAGATGACCATCCCGTTACTGGTGAAGGAATGTCACCATCAGGTTCGTCAACAAAGACTGACCCGAAATGGTTGTTGATGCAGTTAGCCATACCCGCTGGATCAGTCAGGTTACATAATGGGCGTCAACAACCGAGCGAAGGGTGGCGTTCGGTTTAATACACCTCTTAGCGTATCGGTAGAATTTCTTGCTATTACGGCCAATGTTAAACGCAAGCTGTCTTTCATACTGGGCACGAGCAGTAATTGCTGAATGGTGGTAATCAGTTGCATGAAAACACTTTTTGACCCAATCACGCAGCGCAATTACACTACGAAAGGCAGCCACAAACTAAAATGGTCACTTTGACCCAATATAGAGGGGCAGATTCAGAAAAGGGGTTTTCCCCAACCTAAATGAGTGTTGTCCAGTCAAGTCGTCCGCTAGCTGCGCTAAAACCGTTGAACATTAGAGAGCTATGATAGGATTCAGTCCAAACCCCATCACTCCCGCCTAAAATTTGTATCTACTCAACCTACAGATTTAATCCTAAAATGCAAATATAAACTCTCGCCTAAAGTAAACCGTCAAATTTCCTTATTCAACATTTCGAAGGAGGCAGCCATGCTGAGTATAACGAAAGCAGAAATAGCTACTTACAGAATTTATTTATTTTATGTAATATACAATATAAAAAGTTGCCAAAGATATTTTATTAAATTTGCGTGTATATAGTATTCCATAATAATAGCACAAAACATCAATAAACATACCTTAATCCGAAACTTTTAAACTGTGAACCTGAGCACAATTTAAGGCCTTATATTGTTATCTGTGAAATCGCGAAACATTACATGAAAACTTTAAATTATTACCAGATAAATTTGTTAATAGAATTGTTCAAGGAATGAAAAAGCACTAGGTTCCAAAACACGCAAACAAATGGAAAACCATAAATGTGAAAATTATCAGTTAGGTAAATTCAACGTAATATGAGGTTAATTTGGCACCAGAGGCTGGCACTAAGCCCCTTTCAATTTCCGTCGTCATGGATACTGTCAATACTGACAAAACCCGAGAAGAAACACCGTGGAACATGATGTTTGCATGCTGACGGTATATTTATTTACTGTGAGCAACGGTGAATTGAAAGACGGCGTTCAGAATTTGGTCGATGCACTGTAGAAGGATATAAAAGTTAAAGTGCGTTTCTCCCAATTTTTTCTTCATTTCCGCCTAATTTTTGCTCATGTTTACCTGATTTTTGGCGAAATTTCCCATGCGCCCTCGGCTAGGAAAGCAGCGGTCCGGAGTCACAGGAAGATAAGGCTATATTCCAGGAGGCCGGCGACCCCGAGCCCCGTGGAAAGTAATGTTCTATTGACTAGCCCACCTGAACCCCTGATATGGCATGTATGTGCTAGACCCAGCCTTATACTGAAACGTTATTACTAAGTCGGAGTGCAACCACCGATCATACTCCTCGCAATAGACCGATCATAGACATAATCTTATTTGCTTTAGCGGTATGCAGCTGCATGGCGCAACTTCCGTCACTCGCATCATGTTTATAAGACACCAGCTATCATAACCTCAAAGGTGGACCAAATTCTCGCGAGTTTTGGCGATTTTATGACGTTGCCCGATCAGTTCCCACAACCTAAGGAGCTTAGCAAATAGCAGACGCGCTTCACGAGGTGTGTTGGTACCACCTCGATTGGTTGCTCACATGTCTAGTCTCTATCACCAGCCATTATATGGTGACTTGGCCACCATGGTGTTTCCGCAGGTATTTTAAGATGATATACATAGGTACTGGAGATGGTATGATGCAGGTGCAGACTTCACCATAAAACTTTTCATACTCTATATGGTGTTACCCACACTATGCAATTATTTACACACCTGATATAATGTGGTTATGCATGATGTCCTTTTGTAACAGCCCAATTTTTATGAAAATGATAAAACGATTAAAGTACTCTACAATTGGTAGGAAAAAAGGGAACAGACCACCAGATACCGGTGGAGTGTGACCTCCGTATAAGATAATAATTGTGTAGTATTATTACTGTTGTTATAAAATAAACAATTGTACCTCAATTGTATTGTACTTGTAAGGTCACACTCCACGACCCGAAGGTGCCCGGGATGATTTTGGCACCGAACGCAAGAGAAAAGTATCATGATTAGAGGTGTCCGGTCGATGCTCGTGAAACTGAACTGATGAAGTGTTTTGTTTATACTGTTTCGCATATTATATTATATGTTGTACGTGTTGTGGAGGACGGGTGTGAGCTCGAGAGGCCGGGGCCAACGTATGTTTCAGGAATCTTTGGCCACAAGAGAAAATTTGGTCGCCTTGAGCTTGGTCCCAGCGCAAACGCCTCGGGACTGTAATTAATTGTCACTAGCTGTGGTGCATTTATGCTTATCCAGTGTATTTATCTGTGGAGGTATTTATGTGGGGAGAGGGGGCAATGTAGTCGATCATTTTAGGAGAACAGGATCTTTCAGCCTTGAAAAGGTGAAAGAGCGAATATCGCGGGACACAAAATTTCTAGGACATCATTTTAGGGTGCAACTTCAAAATTTCGGGTTTTCTACTAAACTCAGAGGAATAGGGGCGATTAAACCATATTAAAGACTTTCTAACGGTGTCAAATTGGCCAGGCGAGTCAAAAAATTTGGTTCCCCTATATACTACGGATCCCCGAACAGACGCTTAAGCCTTCAATTTTCTAAGTCTGAAAGAACAACTAAAATAACCAAAAGTCCCCGATTTTTGGAGCCCAGTACAATTGTCGGGTCCCACCCTAACCGTTTAGCCGAAAACTGGGGCCGCCCACCCACACGGATCAGCTCAGGATCCCCTAAACTCAAACGGGACACCAAACTTTTGGGTTTTGCTCGCCTAAAATGGCCTCTAACGGGCCTCTCGTGGGAGATAGCATTAGATATTAATGTAATCAACGGCCGGTCTGCCAGGGCATGACTCTGGCCCTGGCCCTGACCGCCTGCTATTTTTAGATCCTGAGATATCGGCAAAAATGTGCCGATATCCCTATGAGAAAACAGCGCCCTGAGCGCTGTTATATGTTCATCTTAAAATTTTGCCGCACTGACCAGCGGGCGGTTTTGTTTTCTTGGCGAGCCTCGGCCACGTGTAGCTGTTGGCCACTTTATTGTTGTTGTGATTGAGTTCAGGAGCTGGCTTAATGTATAGCAGAGCGACGTTGTTGTACATATATAAATATTTCGTTTTGTTGTTGCTTGATGTTGCTCTTATTTTATCATTGTATTTAAAAGTTTGAAGTTTTG
Organism: Trileptium ribeirensis; assembly: GCA_030248225.1. Classification (NCBI taxonomy): domain Eukaryota; kingdom Metazoa; phylum Nematoda; class Enoplea; order Enoplida; family Thoracostomopsidae; genus Trileptium; species Trileptium ribeirensis. The sequence continues at coordinate 12,687 of JASANE010029604.1, forward strand.
GGGTATGCAAGTATGTAACAGCGAAAAAGGGGGGAGGTCGGCGGTTTCTGAATTTTAAAGAAGTTGAAGGTTGCATTTTGAACCGTGTTTGTCTCGGGCGGGGTTTTTCCACTGCGGGCAAAGTGTGCCCGTTAAATGCGGTTTAATAGCAATACGTAACCGTACCAAGAGCAG
>JASANE010029605.1:0-40387 GCA_030248225.1 Trileptium ribeirensis
CTTATCGCTTAACGGTGGTGGTCACATCTCCTATGGAACTTCAACACGTATTTGAAATGTACGGTCGAACTCGGTCGAAACGCGTTACGACTTTATGCAATCTAATTATAAATTAGAATATCAAACTGACCAAATCAAGGACATGTGTAGCACGCGCCTGTGATGAAAAAAGGTCCCTGGCTTATGACCGCTATCCCTATAGTGACGCAGAGAGCAGTAAAGCAATAATCTCGTTGATCCCACACGAACTAAAGTACAACACACAACATGTATATTATAAATCAGTACTTTAGACATCACTGAAAAATTTGTTATTGGCAATGATATTCAAATTGAATTTGTTTAGTTTCAAAAAGCATGGTTATTTCCGTATTATTTGTAATATAATTTCTTGACTTCGTTGTTGCTCTCGAAAAGTTATCAGAATCTCTTGTATTGATATTACTAATTTTACATGAGTGATGTAGATAATTCTTCTTTAACTTTTATTAATTTTAGATTTGTTTATTTTGGGCAAAATATATTAATCTTAAAATTTTGCTGTTCGTTTGTTCAAATTGTTCATCATTCTAATTCTTAAAATATTAGCGTATTTTTGTTGATACATTATTTATAACGCAAAGCAATTCTATCTGATTTAAGTTACTAAACATTAAGACATATGAACAAATTGCACCTGGAATAACACCCCATTAGAAAAATTTTTCCAGTCCTTAGGCCAAACGTTCAGCCGGGAAGGAACACAAAAGATAAATATGGTGTTGAAGCAGGGGCCGTTTGAGTGTTGTCTCAAATATCTAGTGTATATATCCGCTGAAGATTACAAACTTTCACATTTGTTTGTTTATCCCCTGTGAATCATTATAACCTTGCTAATACTGATTGCAACTAATTTTATGTGACGCTTATGCTAAATATACTGTATCAAAGTAAAGCTGCTGTAATTGACCAAGTATTTTTTAGAAGGTCAAATCCTACACCATATGTATAAATAAAGTAACAAATTTAAATTAATTTGAGAATGTTAAAATTGTCCGTGATTTAACGCTAATTGAAATCGTACAAAGTGCCTTAGGTTCAAATTCGTTCGCCGGCGGGAATTTATTTGGCTCCTGGGTTAAGAGTTGTCCGCCTTCCGTACGTTTATTTCTATTTCTTTGTCTTTGTTTAAATAATATGTCATTTGATGCTTAAGTCATCAATATGTAATGCCGTATCATGTATTATTTTGAAATTTGTAGGGTTTTAAAATAGGACTAAATAATGCACTTAACTGATTATAAAATTGTTGATATTGACATTTGATCATTTTCAGTCATTTCATTGACTGGTGAAATTTGACACAAAATGCCTTTCAGGGTTTCAGAATGTATATTATACAGACACATTCGAGGAAACTTTAATAAAACGTAAAAAAATATTTAAACTTAAATATAATTTATTTACAAAAATTAAACAAAATTCTAAAAATTAATAGAAGTTTTAAAGAAATTCTCTACATCGCCCTGCATGTGGATTGCGTAATATGAGAATACAAAGCTATGAAATAACTTTTCGAGAGCAACAACGAAGACCTCAAGAAAAGTGCATGTATCCCACTAGACGAAGTAAAAACGATGCTTTTGAAAATCTGAAACAAATCAAAATTCCAGATATTATTGCCAGCAACAAAGTTTAAAGTAATGTTAAAGACTGATTTACAATATAATACATGTTGCGTGGTTGGTACTTTAGTTAGTGTGGGATCAACGAGATTATTGCTTTACTGCTCTCTTGCGTCACTATAGGGATAGCGGCTCATAAGCCAGGTGACCCTTTATGATCACAGGCGCGCGAAGCGGCCTACACATCGCTCTTATTTGGTCAGTTTACATTTGAATCAGAATGATATCGCATGAAGTCGAACAAGTTTCCACTGACTTCTGACCGGACATTGCAGACAGCCCTTGAAAGTCTCAACAGGCGAACACGTGACAGCCACCGTTAGCATTCAAAGTACGTGGGAGGTGGACTGTCAAGAAATAACACGCAAGTTTTGTGGCTAAATGGTGCGCTTTTTAACAGGGGTAACAACTGTACAGAAACGTCATTTTGTAACAGCGGGACATCACATCGAAAGCGGTGATATTTAGCTGCATATATCGCAGTAATATAAGCTAATCAAACTCAGTACAAAATTTAATGCCCTTAATACTTATAGCAAGTTGAGCTGAGTTTTGATTTCATTGAAACACAACACATATTTCAAACATATACTGACGACAAGTTATGCTATCGACAGGTTTCAACTAGCTTTAGCAAGTGTTCATAAAAAATTTGTAGAAACATAAGACGCTTGTTGAACATGCCATTACTAACATACGTTACTGTCAACGATGTTGTGATTGTTTTTCGGCTTATGATCCAAAGATGTTTGGAGAACTCCCGTCGAGAAAGTACTACAAGATTCCGCTAAGGTTTCTGGAGGAGGTTCCGGTTTCTGAGAACCAGCAATGCAATAAAACCAAGAATGGCAACCGCAAGTAAGACGCAAAAGTTACATCATCGTATATAGAAGTGATAGGTCGTGAATATGCCCGAATATCATATTCTTTTAAGCTTTTTTTGTACAATTGCCTTCTGAACTGCTACAAAAACGACAGAAAAACATTTATTTCCCTTCAACCAGTTGTAAAGTATAGCGCTAGTTTATACCGGAGTGATGGGCAAGCTTCGTTGTCTTCGCGTTTATATAATGATTTTCGATTATTCTAGACATGGCAATATCGCTAATTGATCGGTTCGACGCAATATGTGAAAGCAAATTTTCAATCCAAGATAGTTCAAGCGAAATAAGCTACGACACATTGGTTGAGCAGCCCCGAGACTTATGGAAGAAAATAGAGCACGATCATTGTCAACGAAATTCCCAGTTCATTTATTAGACTTCAAGTTGGTATATTTATGTATCATCTTAATCACTTGATTTTCGGCTCAAGCAGGTTCTGCAAAGACGTCAAAGACCATAGCTGAGTTTATCGATCCAAGTAATCATTCGCGTCAAACGGTCAATCGTTTTATTTACTTGCTAGGTATATGGTATTATCTCAACCTGTTTCAGAAAATTGGCCGGCTTATTCAGCAATTAGGTTTGAAACTTCGGCATTTAACGGACAATAGCGAACACTAACGATACATGATCCATAAGCTCATTTTACAAATTCAGGCAACTAGATAATGTCAGAAAATATGAAAGAACTCAGACTATTTAGTAAAAGAAAATCGCTATGCACAAATTATGTTAAGCCACATTTTCAAAGCGACAGGTCGTGGCTCATCATATATTAGTTGTGATAAAAGACAGTTTTGCTTGGATATCGAACACAACAATTTTATAGCAACATCTATAAAACGCAGAAGCAAATTGCTGGGCTTACCTTATTTACTGCAATATCATGGAGTTTGTAAACCCAAAGAATTAATATAGCTATGTATTCTTACATCTTGCACCAACTTGCGAACAGGGGTTGAATTATCCCCGTTTTCAAATCACAACTGACTATATATGACGATAGTTTAAAAATAGTTCTACTCGGTAAGATATATAGAGACTCCTTCGTCAACTCTTATCTGCTAAGAATATCTAAAAAATTCTTCGATTTCAAGTATTAGCTAGACCAATTGCAAAATATCAAGCTAGCGATTAGGTTCGATTTTATTCTAGACTAAAAAATTGTTTACTTATCGTGGCGTATATCGCAATTGATACTTTACTAAATAGAACTGAATCGGAGGAATACACGCTTACTTACTGCATAACTTGCTTAAGCGTCAGATACTTTTCTTTCTCCAACAATAATGCTATTATTTAATTGTCAAAGAGCTCGTCACTCCTTGTCCTTTCCTCTTGTTAATGATGTCGACATTCATACACACTCGTATGAGGCATGCGCAACTGCGTAATGTTTTCTATTTCGCTTAGATTCACGTTTAGATATAACCAGGTGTTACTTTCAGACATTATAGGTTTTTTCATAAATAAACGTATATAATACTGTCTGGGCAAATATTAAAACATTTCCTATAATTCAATGGAAACATTGCCGCAAAATATAATTTTTATTTTTAAACGCCTCATCATTTCACCCCAACAGAAAACAGTGTTACAAAAACGAAAATCTGTAAGATGTGCTGAAATTTGTCCAACTGAAACAGGATATTACACTCACTTAGTGTACAAAACCATACTTATTAATTGAATAAAAAAATTTCCACGGATATATGTTGTGGGTACTTTTATATTACAAAAGCTGTATATGAGGATTGTGTATTGTATAACTTATCTGAAAAACTAATTTTTATTAATGTAATTTTTTCGCACTGAAGTGTTATTTATCAAATATGGCTGAAAATTTCATATTTCAAATAGCATATTTTCAAGTGGAAGAGAAATTTATGTTGGTTTGTATTTGCTCGAGTGTTTTGGTACATTTAATATAAACGTTAAATATTACTTAAAAGAAGGCTAAGCTGAACATTCTCACGACCAGGAAATATTGTGAAAACCAATGTCTTTTATGCGTGTTATTTCTTGACAGTCCACCTCCCACGTACTTTAGAAAGCTAACGGTGGCTGTCACATGCTCCCTATGGAGTTTTTAAGATTATCCGAAATGTACGGTCGAACTCGGTCGAAACTACTTACGACTTTATGCAATCTAATTATAAATTAGAATATCAAACTGACCAAATCAAGGACATGTGTAGCACGCGCCTGTGATGAAAAAGGGTCCCTGGCTTATGACCGCTATCCCTATAGTGACGCAGAGAGCAGTAAAGCAATAATCTCGTTGATCCCACACTAACTAAAGTACAACACACAACATGTATATTATAAATCAGTACTTTAGACATTACTTAAAAATTTGTTATTGGCAATGATATTCAAATTTGATTTGTTTAGTTTTCAAAAAGCATGGTTATTCCGTATCATCGGGATACATGCACTTTCTTGACTTCGTTGTTGCTCTCGAAAAGTTATTTAGTACTCTTGTATTCTCATATTACGCAATCCACATGCAGCGATGTAGAGAATTTCTTTAAAACTTCTATTAATTTTTAGAATTTTGTTTAATTTTGTAAATAAATATATTTAAGTTTAAAATTTTACGTTTTATTAAAGTCCTCGATGTGTCGTATAATATACATTCTGAAACCCTGAAAGGCATTTTGTGTCAAATTTCACCATCAATGAAATGACTGAAAATGATCAAATGTCAATATCAACAATTTTATAATCAGTTAAGTGCATTATTTAGTCATATTTTAAAACCCTACAAATTTCAAAATAATACATGATACGGCATTACATATTGATGATTAAGCATCAAATGACAAATTATTTAAACAAACAAAAGAAAAGAAATAAACGTACGGAACGACAACTCTTAACCAGACCAAATAAATTCCGCGGCGAACAATTGAATTGAGGCGCTGCACTTTTTAAATAACGTTCGGTAGCAAACAATTAACTTACTCAAATTAGTTAAACTTGTTACTTATCGCATTGTGTGACGTTGGTTTTCTTAAAAAATACTTGGTCAATTAAAGCAGCTTTACTTTGATACAGTATATATAGCATAAGCATCACATAAAATAGTTGCAATCAGTATTAGCAAGGTTATAATGATACGCAGACAATATAAACAAACAAATGTGAGTTTGTAATCTTAACCGATATATATACACCTAATATTTGCGAACAACGCTCAAACGTCCCCTGCTTCAGCACCATCTTTTCTCTTTGTGTTCCTTCCCGGCTGAACGTTTGGCCTAACAAGGTAAAAATTTTGATAGATCTTTATACCAAGTGCAATTTGCGTATATCTAATGTTAGTAACTTCAGCCGGGTAGTTGCTTTAGTTCAATTAATATTATTGACAAAAATACGCTAATACTTCAGAAATTAAATGATGAACGATTGGACTTAATCTCGTTGGATACGGCTGACGATATTTCGACGTTCGCTATGTCGGACGAATTTCGACTTCTCAGGAATGACTATATTAGAACAGTGTCTTATTTTAAAAAGTATGTATAAAATATTTGTGTTTGTTAATGTTTATTGGATGGACTGTGAAAAATAAATAACGATTAAGCACAGCAGTTGTAGGTATTGTGGTTATTGTAGTATAATTTTAATGATTTATTAAAATATGTTCTGTACCTTCAAACGCTACGAATGTAATTAGAAGTTTACTTGTTCCCATCTTAAGGTGTACAGAACTTGACATGTTGTTTATAGCAAAGTTTTGTTATAAATTTCTATATAGACCGTGAAAATTTTGGTCAAGTAACATAAAGTTTAGTTGGTTAAGTAATAGTTGTAGCACAGCTATCGTCTGTTAAGTGATTTGTACCCACGGTTGTGACGAGTTCGGACGAGTGCGTCAGCGAGAGTTTGAACGAGTTAAACAACACAACCGTGCGTACAAATCACTTGACGCACGCCTGACGTAATACAGCTAATTTAGGTAACCGTGCGTTAAGTCAATTTGATGCACGGCTTTAACCATATAAGCTGTGTTACAAGCATGTTTGTAAAATTTTATTTATATAATCTTGATTGAACATAAATTCTAACGTTAATGCGGGTTGAATATAAAAAATGAGTGCAAGCACCAATACTTTTTGGTCACTCTTGAGTTGTTTTAGGTGGTAACATGAATTAGATAATTCGTTTAATTCATGAAGACATATTGCTGATTCATGAAATAGTACAACCGTTAGGTTCAATGCGTTAATCAAGAGCCAAATTAAATTCAAAGTCAAATTAAATTAAATATATATTCGGAGCCAAGTCAAATCAAATATTTATTCGCTTAAATATGCAATAATTGTATTAGGTGATTAAAATGCAACATTCTGACTCAAAAATTAGTGCACAATTATAGTATGAGAAGCCATAGTCAAACCTTACTCCAAGAAAAAAACATATTTAAATTATAAAATGTTTAGCTTTGAAAATTCGCTTGATACAAATGAAAAAATGTTCCCATCCCGTTTGAAAACTTATGTGTACTCTAAAGGTTAGGTTACATCCATAATCGGGTTAATTTCTGTGGAAGGACTTGTCAAGTTTAAGGATATTTATTTCAGATGCGAAATTATGAACCAATTCGAATTTAGAAATGAAATTCAGCATTCATCTCCAGAAGACAATGTTCAAATTGAGGTGAGTCAATATTTTTAAGATTCTCTTTCGGCTAACATAGGTTTTTATGCAAGCAGCCATGAAAGTGGTTGCTTGATCCAGCGGTTACTGATCCAGGTGGTGGACCATTATTCTGTCCGAATGACATATATAGTTATCGATGCGCGATACAACACATTTTCAAACACAAAATGCAGCCGCTCTGAAACACATAAATAAATATATATAAAACAACAAAACTTCAAGATATTTGAGTTACATTCCATGGGAATATAGGAAGTAGCCAGTATCGCTTAAAATCTTGTATTTTAGTGGTTTTATTCATTGAACTCTGACTGTCAACATCGGCAACACGTGTGATTTTAACAAAACTCTATATGGAATACAACTCTCCTCAGCTTTTGGTATAAGTTTGGTCTGTTATTCCCGCAATACACAATAATTCCATTCGTTGTAAAAATGTTACATTAAATATATCTGCTTCAACAAGACACTTCGGAACTAGATTAGTCAAAAATCAAACAAAATATTTCTATTTAAACACGTTTTAAGTAATATTAAACTCAATTAAATGAGGCAGGAGCCAGTTTAATGTGCTGTATTCAAAATAGTTAAATTTATTGCTAACCGTATAAAACATTTAGAAACTAAATATCCTCACGCCTCCTGACGAACAATTTTAATATATGGTGTGACACTAACTCAATGTTCAATTAAAATATTATGCTGAATTTTTAGGAATACATTAGTGACCTGACGAAAAAGAAAACATTAATACAGCTCCAGCTTCGTAATAGCGCCGATACTCAACCGAAAGTAAGTCTAAATAATTATTCTGGGTAAAAATCAGTTACAGAATTGATCCATTACTGAATCTAACTTAGGCTCAATTCACGTACACTGTCATATGTCATTTTCAAAAATTTAAGCTTATCTTAATGAAATAATGTTGATTAAAAGCGTAAAGTATAAATCTTAAATTATACAAATATTTCAAAAGTTATTTCATTAGCAAAATTTTTATTCTTTTTCCGAAAATTTAATATCTAATCATACGTGTTGGTTAAATATTAGGGTATAGAGTATTAAATTTTGTTGAAAACATAAGTATTTATATAAACTAAACGTAGAATCCCCTTCTCTTAACTTTCTAAAATGTAATTTATGCTGACAAAATTAGTAAAACTCATAGTATAAGCTGCCGTTTTACTTTTAGTAAATGTTCATTGCTACTAAAATATTTCCAGTTACAGTAGCAAGAATCACTTGCGTCTTAACTAAATCTTGGTCACAAACGAACGAGTGTTTATTCAAAAGGACACTAATTTAAGGACTCGAAAAAACTATTGACTGTTTCTTTTTATGACATCTTAATCACAGGCTCAACTGGAAGCGCTGAGTCATCAAATTAACCGGTTCACTGAAAAATGGGAGCAATATTCGATGAGCCGGCAAACCGAACGAATCCCAACAACTGAACGATATATTTCTCCACATGTGAGTTTTATTAATCTGTATTTAATTGAGCCGCTGATTGGCAAGGCGAATTTTGTGTCAATATTTTGCGAATTATTAAAATAAATATATGTATACATATATATTCGTATATATGTTTATATATATTTTATTTTATTATATATTTTTATTTATATATATTTAAATGTATATATATTTATATATACATATATATGTATATATATTCAAACGGTTACAGTGTAGCCATTTAAAGAAATAAATAGAAAAATCATGTTCCAACCATGTAAAGAACAAAACCTTTTTAATGCAATTTATTATTAACAATATACCTTCAATGTCATCACCGCAACCAACAGCGTTAGAACAAAAACGCGTAGATCCCGTAGTATATATGTATATATGGCAAAGATGGAAACGGATCGACGGGTCAGTTGAATTATGTTTTTGACGAGGGTCAATGCGAATTACGGGTCACACCATTGACCTGAGTGCGGGTCAACGCGAGTGACTAATCATCACGTTTTTGATGAAGCGCTTTTGTTTTCGTATTTAGTCTCATAACACGTTAGGAGTCGAAGAGCAATTTTCAATTATTATCAATTATTTCCTGCCATCCTTGTCAATTGATTTAAATTATAACTCAATTGTCTTTGTTACTATTGAGAACAAATCTGAGTTTTTATCTGAAAATTTGCCGGATAATTTATCTAATACAATGAAATACATTTGAAAATTTGAAATGCTACAATTGCAAATTTTATGCAGAGTAATTACCGGAGAGATATTTTGCTGTTGCTTGTTGAATTGCTATCATGGTTTACTTTACTTTTATATATACAATATACACACTTGACAATTCAGACTGTTTAAAATTGTCGACTTAGGAATACTGTGGTGATGGCTAATCGAAAATTTTAATCATAATTATAAAAATTATTCAATATGAACATTTGAATAAAAGTGGTTCCGAGAATTGTTTTGAATGGCTATTCTTCGTTTGTCAATGCGGCTAAATGCTATTGCGTTACCACGGTTTTTCGACAGCGACTTAGGAATTTATACGCCATAGTACGGGAAAAAGCGGGTGGAACGAGCCTTTTTGGATGGTGCTGTTTCTAGCGTTGGTTTTAGAAAATGTATGCTTTAGTTAGTAAGTAAAATTGTTGAATGGTCTAATAATTAGAAGTCTTAAATTAACTATGCTTGACTGATTTGGTTCATCCATACACGCCAATATTGTTTTTGACTTTAAAAAGACTGTACTTTTTATAGTGTAAAACGCTACAATATTCATGCTGATTCTCTGAACACAAGTGACGACTGAAACCCTTTAATTTCCGTTATATTATTTTTCAAAAAGTATCGACTCTCTACAGGTTTACAACCATGTAACTGAATGAATCGCGATGTAAGGAATTTGAATTATTTGTAAATACTGAGATAACATTGTTTGTTTGTACACATATTTTTTCTATCAGAACAATTAAATTTTAGCCAAGTGTTTAACTGCAACACTAAATTTAACGAAGTGGAAGCTGTTGTCGTTGATGCCTTATGTTCAACTAAGATACGAATAGCATGCGTCTATCGATTGTCGAACTCCTCACACCAGAACACTCGACCTACTTTTTACGAATTGTCCTGAACTAGTGGCATGCGTTGAACTCTCCGAATTCTTTGGCAACTCGGAATATTTTTTCGATCATTTTCACAATACCAGGGTCTGCCACAATAGTGAAAAATCGTCCAAAAATGGTACTGGATTTCATAAATGCTGATTTTGCTGGTCTCAAACATTTTCTATTAGCCATTAATTGGTATATTCTATTGTTTTTACTTTATGATATCAACGATTAATGGCTGGCCTTTTACAATGTTATGCTATATGCATGTGAGTTATTTGTACGAAAGAAAATGGTGAGATTATCACGCCCACGGAAAACTTAGCCCAAATTTGTTAAAAAGCTCCTTCGGGAGAAGCAAATACAGTGGAAAACAGGTAAACATATGGGCAACTTTTCAGAATATAATACAGCTAGGAAATATTACTTGGCTGTTAAGAAATTAAAACAAAACAGGGAAAACGTATATTAGAATCAAGGAACAAAAGGTTACTATATAGATATGTAAGAAATAAGTGTTCTTCTATGAGGAACATCGGTGCGCTCAGACCATCAGATGATGAAATCGTCTCAGACGACGCAAGAAAATCCGAAATTTTGGCCGAAAATTTTTCAGTATATACGCACGCTGCAACAATGTAATCCCAGCGCTCAATTCGAATACAACAGGTATACCATTTGGTCTCCATACCACTCTCTTGGATACCATTCGCACCATATGAGGTGCAACTGGCGTTAGTGTCATTAAGTCCAAAGACGACCCATTCTCCCGACAGTTTTACACATATCTTTCTGCGTAAACTTAAGGACGCAGTTAGCATTCCGCTTTCCCACATTTTCGAACAATCTTTTATTACTGGCAGTCTGCCCGATACCTGGCGTTGTGCAGACGTTATCGGTATTTGCAAAAAAGGGGCCCCTTGCGACACACTGAACTACCGTCCTTTGTCATTTGTATCCAGTTGTTGCAAAATAATGGACAAACATAACAAACACCTGTTGAACTATCCTGTTGGACTGCAAACATCCTGTCTGGACATCAGCATGGGTTTGTTGCTAGAAGATCTACAACAACTCAGCTAATAGAATGTGTACATGAATGGGCAAGCGACGTGGATAACGGCCTTTCAGTGGATGTCGCTTACATCGATTATGCGTTCGACATAGTTTCTCACTCAAAATTGCTATACAAACTATCATGCCTTGGGTTTTCTGGACCCTGCTTGAGATGGATTAAAAGCTTTCTATCGGATCGAAAGTTCCGAGTCAAATGAAAGGATTCTTATTCTAGTAATAAACCCGTACTATCGGGTGTACCACAAGGAAGTATTCTCGGTACCACGTTGTTTCTCATATATATTAATGACTTAATAAATTGTATAAAATCATGCCGTTCTGCTAGTTAAATTATTTGCCGATGATGTGAAACTGTATGTAACGTTAACAACAAAAAGCAACGAAACAGACAAATCTCTGCTGCAGACCGCGCTAAACCACGTTTCAGAATGGGCTAACAAATGACAGCTTACAATCTCTACCCCAAAAGGTCAAATACTGCATATTGGTAAGAAAAATTCGTGCTTCACGTATACGTTGTCTGGAGATTCACTTCCTGCCACTGAGTCGTGCCTAGACTTGGACATTACGATCACTAAGAATTTAAAATTTACAACGCACTGCAGAAAAATAACAAGCAAGGCCTACCGCATTGCCAACATGCCGTTTCGTTGCTTTCCCTGTTGCAACATTTAAACACTACTGTTCACTTACATAACCTATGTCCGACCAATCCTAGAATATGCATCTTCTGTGTGGTCCCCAGCTTATGTTGGCGATATAGACACAGTTGAGCGAGTTTAACGCTACTTTACAAAATGTATATTCGCTCGCAAAAGCCTCCGATATGCGCCGTACAACGAGCGGTTACAGTTTTTGAAACTGGAGCCACTGGAATTAAGAAGGTTACACTTCGATCTCTTCACTGTTTTCATATTTTTGAACAATGAATACAAATCCACAGAGTAACTACTGCACTGTATTGATACAGCTAGGACGCGTGAGCTCGTGCTGAAAGTACGTAAGCCTAAATTTAAAACAAACATTTTGAACCACATCTTCCCTAATTGTATTATAAATCCTTGGAACAACTTACCCACACAGGTCGATAATAAAAATTTTGTAACAGCTTTAAACTCGAAAACTTTTAAATCACTGCTAACTCAAGTTGACCTCAAAGACTATTTGAAATACGATAGAAATATGTAGCAAATGCGAAGATACTACCCCAACCCAGTATCACAGGTATACTTCTCTTTTTATATTCTATTAAATAACTGACAAACCTACGTATGACACCCAAACAAGCTGAAAAAAGTCGCCCATTTTTTGTAACATGACCAACTACTATAGGCAGATGTAAGAGGTGAGGATTCCCTCCCCCTTCTGCTATATTTATTATTCGTTTCCTTCTTTAAAATTTGTCTCATAAAAATATATGGCAGCTGTCTGCGAACGCTAGTAAGCATGCCGTGCGGACGACGTTTAATTATTATTCATTCTTGGGTCGTATGAACGCGTTTCAGAAGCAGAACTGTGCAGTAAATGTAAAGTCTCGTATGTAACATAGGAATTGAATAAAATTTGTGTTTGTATTTGTACAGACTTGATGACAATTGAACAGATTAATTTAGGTACGATTCGTTTAGGTAGTACTGTGCCTCTACACTTACGGCTAGGCTAAAATTATTCAAACAAACGGACAAATAAGTTTATCAATCAAACGCATACTGGTAGCTAGAAAGTCAGCGTAACGGGGTTTGCATAATGCACTAAGACCATCATTGTGATATGAAACTTTAGGTAATAGCTTTCCTACCACCGGTTTATCAGTAAGAAAATGTTTATTTAAACAAAAAGAAATACGATATATGTGTATCATACGATACGATGTTAATAAACTGTTTTTCTGTACGAAAGGGAATTCCGCTTCTATCCAGTCACAGCAAATACCGACAAAAAGAAATACAAAGACAATAGGTGAAGGGATAAAATACATTTTACATCAGAGATTTCTACAATATTGTAAAAATTGACTTAAGTCAACTTTATTTCGTGCGTGTCGAAAATTCGGAAGTCGCGTGCTGCGACCAAGCTTTTCGAACCCAAACATAGCTTGGTGTTTGTTCCATGGTGCAATAAGCCGCACTGCAAAACTATGTTTCAAGGCGTTAAACAAAAACTTAAGTTTAATACGTGTCCTTTGATCTCCACGTGTATCTGAGTTGAGAGACATTAAAATGTATTAGAGCAGTAATTAATTTCACGAATGCGAAACTTTAAAATTATGCCATAAAGGGATTAATTCGTAAAATTTTGTACACTTCAGGTAAATTGGCACAAACCGGCAAAAATAGGGAACATTTTAGTAAAAACTAGAAAAAGCTATCATAAATGAAGTATATTGAGCTAAATTGGGGACAATTATAATATTTCAAAATTTCGATATTCAACGCGACTCCTTGCCGCAGCTCCGTCTCCCGTGTTGAGCAAATTGCGGTCTGAGCAGGTTCTTGTACCTTGGTGATTGCGTTTCCAAATGAAGTTCGATTTTGCCGGAGCGATCGTTGATATAAGATTTCGCGGTGACTGACACATCAGTATGCTTATGCGCGACTAAACTTAAAATGACCCCGGCAACCATACTATTTTGTATTTTTGAATAAAATTTGTTACGGAACGCTCTTTGGCGATTGAAATTCGACGTAAAGCTGTTCGCGAACACAGCCTTCGCGATTAAAATATATCCATTTGTGTTCGCGAAAATTGAAGTAAAATTACCCGAATGTTTGAGAACGAAAATTTGTCGATTTGATTGTGACGTCACTTTTGTATTAAATTTGTTCGCGAACACTTTATAATCCAAATTTAATGATAATACATTAGGGAACAGAATTTCTGCAAACTGAAATCGCCAAAATTCTGTTCCAACACTAGGTCTAATTTCTGGCACTTGATTTGATTTTGCCAGTTTTCGGTTAGCGAAAAACCGAATGAAATTAAGTCTGCTTTCCGTAACAACGGTTTGCGATTCGATATCGGTAATGACAGAATAGGATGGTTGCCGGGGTCACCTTAAGTTTACTCACGCATTAGCATTATGACATTTATGTGCCAATTTTTTAAGGGGGGAACACAACCAAAATATTATCATCATCCGCGACAGGCTTCAGCGCTGATTTGATGTTGCGAATGGACGAACACGTGAAATGCATCCATACAGCGCGTAGCTTACATTCGAAACAGTCGGCTCTACCGTCTTTATAGCATAAGACGAAATTTGACTTTCTGAACGACGTGAATGCATGTACAGCATTTCGTTCAAGAGAATTCCGCGTGAGAGATTTTTAGCAATGACATTTCTATGTAGGTGTCGCGTCGAATCTAGTATTAAGCGAGAAGAACAATTTAACATCCTTAAACAATTTACTGGCAATATATATGTCCGGAATAACGCAACAGAAACACATTCACCTTTAGTCTTCCCCAAAAAACTGAATTCAGTTGGGTTAAATTTGGTATGAATCTAAGAAGAAAGCTTAATTGCTACTTGCAATACGTATAATCAAGATTGTATTAGGGAAGAGTATGACACTTCCCTGCACTCATATGCCACGAACCCTTCAGTTTCTGAGGGGGGGTAGATCGGACCCCCCCCCATTTTGGGGGGGTCGGTTTATCGGAAGAAACTGAGGGGGTCGGGGCATCTCGACCCCCAGAAACTGGGGAGGGGGGGTCAGGCCGAAAACGCCCGCGACATCAAACACGGGCTAATACATGAGTGCAGGAAAGTGTCGTACTCTTCCCTAATGCACTCTTGGTAAAATATAAATGCGTTGGCGAGTCATGGGTAACGGGTCACGCGGGTAACGGATCACATATGGTAACCCGTTTCCATCTCTGACATATATTTTGATCACATTTTTTGTTTTCTGAAAGTATTTTTGGAACTACAGCCTAATGTTTTAAATGCTATGGGGACACGGCCATCACCCAATTATTTTCGAAGTTTAGCTTATGGCGTTAAACAAATCTCGAAATTTAACAAATTATATATTTCGCTCACCAAATATGAATCCTGAGCTGGCCTCTCACTACTTGTCCCCATCGAAAATATTGATTCTGCGCACAAACATGCAATTTATAGAAATCAAGACAAGATAACCAAATGACTTTCTGTTGCTATGCAGTCAGCCAAATCACATATTTAAGTCTCTCGGTTAATTTTCAAGCCTTAGTGCATTTTCCTAAAATACGCCATTCTGTTCAAATCAACAGCTTAACATAGAAGGGTAACCAATAATAACACTTTGTAACAAATATATATTTTGGCTGCATTTGAATTAATGGTACGATGCCGGCAGCCCAAGGAAATTTCCAGATTCTGAGTAATATCTTGTGACTGTTAATATACGGTTGTTTTTATTACGCCGCCGAGAGTCAGGACCTCGTACTGAAGTTTTCTTTTTGCATTTTTCTTCTGTTTCAAATAACAACAGTTAAAGTCCGATAATTTACGGTAGTACTGAATCCGACAATTCACAATGGATTCCTTTTAACAGCATTCTACAGCGCATTTTTGTAACGCAAAATTGGCAACAATAGTTTTTGTCATATTTTAAGAACAAATTTAGCGTTTCTAAAGCTCGTGGTTTGGGCTGTGTGAATACGATAATTTGAGAAACTTTTCTTTTTAATACAAAATTACATTTCAGCAATACTAGGTAACTCGAAGAGATCGTTTTAGCCGGTGACATATGATTGGGGATCCAGACACTAGCAGAATAGATGGTGGGACACTTTCCTGATTTTCTACCTCAATTCAGAAGGATGGTTTGTCTTCCCGTTCATACTGAATTTTTTATAAGTTGGTTTATAGCTATGACCCTGATTGTTTAATTTTGCATCTAGATGTCATTCTGTTCCATATTTAAGTTGGTGTTCATATTCACATGTCCCAAAAAATTATTTTATTCTTAGTATTTCAGCCAGCCTCTATTGTACATTTTGTCAAAGCCAATGAGTATGAGCTAGGAGAGATATGGAAAAATTCACAAAATAACGCACACAGAACTAAACAGTTGCAGTTTCGGATAACATCATACAGTAGATGTATGACACAAGAGCGTGAACGCGAAAAAAATCTGCAGGGGGGGCGGGGGCACGGGGACGTGTAGTACGACCAAAAAATCTGATTGCAGAGCAATCAAAGAAAATCTGGGGTTGGAATGCCTTCTTACAGAGTGCCTTTTTACAACAGTTGTACGACTATATATGTACATGCTGGTTACTATGCGTGTATATTTACCTTACGTACATGCTTGACCAATTGGGGCATTTCTGGAGCAGTCCACCTAGATGTCCGACCCACAGGGATCATTCTATATATATAATTGTCCAACTTGGGTTCAGGGACTTGGGACATCGGACATATTTCTAGATATACATACATGATTGATCAATTCGGCATATTTCACGGAGACGAGCTGCATGACAGTCCCTCATATGTATATGTGAGGACAGATACACCCCTCCCCCCGGTGTTTGCGTGTATGATATCACACACCCCGTAAGCAAAACAGTCACGTGTTTGTTGTGGTTATTAAGTGGCTCAATACATTTATCCCCGGGCAGTAAAATTGTTACAAAGGTTTTTCGACTCATTGCTCATTTGACATTATAACCAGTCTTGACCTGTGCGATCGAGAAATTGTGAAAATACAAAGATGATAGATATTGCTGAACAATTTATTCTTTAAAATTAATTACTTAAAGTTAATACTGCTAATTACTGGGAATACCGTTAAAGTATATTTTGCAAACAGTTCCTATCGCGCTCAAAAATCGAATTTTGATTATCAATTTCAACGTCTTTTGTCTTCAAAGCATCATCAAATTGATCCAAATACAATTGTACCAAAACTATGTAAGACACAATCTATTAATCATTCGAAAATGGGCTCTGTGCTTTAATAGAGATGCGACTAAATGAACACAAACATGATGTATACATTGAAGTTGATATTCTATTTTGTCGATATTGATTCGATAGAACATTTGACAGCCCTGCACGGCTATTTGCTTGGTTTTATTATTAGAAGGAAAACTAATTATGAATCTTGTTTAATAACTAGCTGAGTATATGTACACAGTGTGATGGGCACTTTATGCAGACAAATCACTGGAGTCAAAAACTATGGACTGTAAGCGTTTTTGTCAGAGTCATGTACTACAACCAGTATCAGTTTTTCTAAATTTGCAATAAAAGACCACAAATAAACGTAAAACGATAATGTATTATAACCGCAAAAGTCAGTTATCATACATCAAACGAATCTTGTTGTTCAATATTGTTAGAAAGAGATAATAAAATTATTCCAAATATAAGACTAATATTTTTTTGCTTTGATAATTGAAATCATTCAACGTTAAGCAAAAATTTTACAACGTAAACATGGTAATTACACGTTAATTAAGTCAATATTATCCCTGATATCGTGCCATTACGACACTGCACTCGCGACAGTGTTAATATTAATCATGCCAAGTTTGTAACAAATCTACTCCCGGTGAACTCTTGAGGGATTTTACAATACAGCGGGTTTTAGAAGATGTGTGTTTGCAGCCGCTCGATTAAGTAAGAGCTATAGAAATCTGCCAACATTAATTCATGAAATGGCGAACTGAAAGTTAAAAAATTAATAGTAGTGCATGAGTACACTTATGGTGCGCCCTGTACCATCCCCTTTTGTCATTAGCGATTGGCGATCGCTTGTTCGGCGTACCAGCCATCCGTCAACATAACAGAGAACATAAAATTGGGGTTTTGGGTTTTATGACTGTTTGGCATTTAAACTGGAAAGTTTTTATTTTATTATCGAACGAAATTTGCCCCGTTTAATATTTTAAAACCTGCATATCACATGTTAAGTTCGCGAACTACACGTATTATCAATAATAAAACCAACTGTTTTAGTGCACCAAAAAACTTGGCCCATTGTGCGTTGTGAAACGAATTTATGGCCAAATAGCAAATAGGTGCATTGTTAGCGAACAGAAATTACACCGTTTTGCAATCAGTCGCTTTGCGTTCGCGAACGGAATTTTGGAATTTGGAATTGGCTAATGCAATGAATTTTTTGTTCGCTAACAGCGTTTTGTACATAGTGTCAAAAGGGGATGTAGGGGGTGCAAGTTAAGTTTACTCATGCGTAGATTAATTCAGTTTGCAACTGTCCTGTTCAGATGACGGTAACACTATATTCAATCTGTGTTGCTACGAAATGTATCATTAACGTTTCCAGAACTCTGGGAAAATCGATACGTCCGTGCAGTTTTATTTGTCTACCTGGTGGATTTTTAATTGGTAAATGTATAAAACTCTATTGCTTATCATGTAGTTCTGAAGCGGTCTGGGAAGGATTGATTAATATTATGCGGAATGCGATTAGCAATTCAATTCTGTTGGTAAACACATTTTATGCATCTCTGGATGCATACTGGGGCTATCTGATAGAAAATCAACGCTTAGGTGCATTTCCGTTCGAAATTTGGTCTAGTCGTTTGGTCTGTACCACAATAAAGAGTGTGCCGATTTGGCTAAAAAACTCAGTCAAAAGACCGTTGTAAGGGAACATCCTCTCCAAATGCTGCGGTACCTCCTCCAATTCACTTTCGCCCTACATCAAAGACCTCCCTGCTCTGATAATCCACCCTTGAGCCGCCGGACCTAGCTCACTTCTCATGGCTTAGATTACTATACAAATCAATCTTTTTTGGCAAGGTTGATTGTAACGTCTTCTCCATTTTCTTGTTTGTATATTAATGCCATAATAAAAATATTTATGAGCTATGACAACAATTACGATGCATGGTTTTACCGAGTTTTTTTCCGGTTTCCCAGTGCTTGGCCCATGTCAAGTTAGGTCGTACTCAAGAAAAGCATCGTATCCACGGGTGAACAATGAACTGAAATGGTGTATTTTGGGCTAAAATCAAATTTTTGCAGTAACTGTATACTGATCCCTAACAAGCTTCGTGACCTATCTACAGTGAAACTTATATAAAACGTACTGCATATCCTGTGCATAAAACGGAGAAAAGATAATTTTTCTTGTACAATCCTCATGTTTAAATGAAAAAAATTAGTTATCACCGTTGGATTACCTCGTAGTCATGCGGAGTTTACGTTATAAAGAACACAATATGAAACCTTTGACGACCTTGGGTGTTGCTGCCGCCGTCTATTTATATAGTATATTGGACACCATAGTGGTTGGTATTGTGTTCTAAGATGGAATACATAGGTAACGTTGTGTCGGTAATGGTATTGTGTAGACTACACCATAAAATTTTTTAATAGTTATATGGTGTCAGATGCACCATTCTCTTATTTACACACCTTATGAAATGGGTATGGTATCCATGGCATCGTCATGAAAACAATAGGTAGACTTAAACACTATAGTTATTTGATGATGATGTACCACTGGACGTTATGCAGTACACTATTGGCGACGAAGCTTTCACCTGGGGTCCTAAAGTAAACGCCCCATTAATTATAACAACGATGATTTTTGTAGGTAATTTGTTATTAGTTTGAAACATGTCTGTTATGTGCGTTGGCCATCTGCGAATTATTCCGTAACTACTGGGTAGTTTACTGTTTGTTGCATGAGCGTATTCCTATTTCCAATAAATGTCTCTATATATCAAAGGATAAAGTCTGTTTTTAACGCATTGCAGAACAAAACCGTTTTGCAGTACGATAAATATCCTGCTACCTGGTTATCACTGTAATCCAGGATTCCATTACGATAACAACATCCATACATGCTCATTGTGCGGGTAGGTGGTACCTCCG
Source organism: Trileptium ribeirensis (assembly GCA_030248225.1). NCBI lineage: Eukaryota > Metazoa > Nematoda > Enoplea > Enoplida > Thoracostomopsidae > Trileptium > Trileptium ribeirensis. Next base: position 20,210 of record JASANE010029605.1, read on the forward strand.
AGGCTTATACCCTTCCCCACGGCACCAAACGGCGCCGCCACATCCCAAAATGTCGTCCACCTCTCTCCCATCCCGCCACGCCGATTGGCTGACCCTCTCTCTCTGGGACGATGGGACTTTGACATGTATAGACTCGAAAAAGTGTTGAATATCTCTCTTATTTGAAATTTTTTGGTTTAAGAATTTGCATATTTCGACAATTATTTGTCTCTGTCTCTTTTTTATCTGTAGTAGTTTTTAAACAATGACTAGTTTTAGCCCAACAATGACTAGTTTTGGTACGTATTTTGGCATTGTGGGCTATAACATGATAACCAGAGAACTGATATGATCCAAAGCTTAACAGAAAAGAACACCGTATAGAGCACGTTTACGATATAACATCACGAATATGTGACTTTATTTACTGCAAAAGCAACACAAGAAGCCAAAAATTAACCGCAATTTAGTACCAATGCAGCAGCATATGCTATATTTCGCACTTATTGGTTATACTTCAGCAAATTTTCACAATGTATGTTTCTATAGGCTGCTTTATCATATCATAGAAATTATGCCAATAACACATAGGTTATGAAATAATGAGTCAAATCCCAGCTTGAGTCCCAGTTGGTCTAAATCATAATATAATTTATAACTTAGCAATTTTTAGAAATTTGTGTGGCTCATGTGTACACAGTGTAAGTGTTACTTTTATTTGGGGACCGTATTTGTATAATGTTGACTTCGAGGGATCGCAACTCTGTTGAGAAAATAAGTGTAATAATAATTCTCTGGACAAAACCAGGTGCACGTGTTACAGTTGTCATCTGTATTATTGCAAAGAAATTAACTTGGTTTAACTGCAAGTAACAACTGCTTTAAATGTAATTGAAAGTACATTGGTCGCTCACTGCTCTTTAACTAATTGTGGTTTTAACCTGTTATCCGATGAAAGCGATGGTCAAAACGCAATAGTTCCAACCAAGTATGGGCTGTATTTCAATATCCACGATCCCTAATTAATTCCAAAGAGTACTCCTGTTCAAGTTAACCCAATAAGCGCTGCACTACTCAAATTTGGAAAGTACATGATTTTTAGGATGTGCTGGGTTTGGTACATAGATGTCGATACGGGGCTTAGGAGTTACCCCTTAAAGGTTGGACCCCCCAAAATCCGTATTTACCACCCCGCCCCCCCCGCCCGCCGGCCCCTTTTAGCAATACATATAAAAAACTGGGGTAAAACCGACAAAAATGGAGTAAAATTTAAAAAAAACATGGCGTGGTCTACTACCTTCCCTTCCTTTGGCCTCCTTCTCCACGGCCTCTTATCATCGGCAGTCAACCCCGTAAACCCACAGACCTTCAACACCTATAGCTTGGAGTTGGAGTATTATAGACAATATGTATGTTTTCTAGCTTTGTGTTTATTAGGGCTTTAGACTTACCGTGACTAATGGTTCAACGGAACCGGTACTCCTAACGGATCTACTTGTGCATAAATAATTTACTGATCTGTTACCTACTCGGTACACGAAATCACCAATAGTTTAAAATGACAAACTTAATTGTTTGCATTTTTAACACATCAACAAAGTTTCATTTAGAAAATTCTCGGTTACTGAAGCATCAAACTACATTTCGCCATTTACATTAACTACCAAATTACATTAAACTTATACACAAAAAAGTGTGAGTTTTAGTTTTATTGTCAAAAATCAAACTATAATATCTACACGAGATCTTAATTTTATTTTTAATATATTAAATTTTAGTTAATTTTTTATTTATTTATTTTTAAATTTTTTTAGTTTACTTTAGCTGATGAGATAAATATAAAAATCTTTAGAAACAATAAAAAAATTGGCTTCTTCTTACGAATGGATAGTTCGTAATTTGAGCACTATTTCATCAATTTAGAATTGCACCGTCTTAACTAAGCCATGGCTTGCAACCTATTACCTACGCTTTATTAAGGTATTATGTTTGGATCTATTTAGCAGTATTTGAATACGTAAGCTTGTAATAAAGAGCTATTCAATACCAAACTAATGAATTAGAGTACAGTATCGTTTAGTATACCTAGGTGTATGAGATTAGTTCGGCAAGAAATGATCCATTTATGCTTTACAGCATATGTTGACTCTGGTGCGACAGCGAATGTAGATATTCGAACAATAGGTTCAGAAACTATCACTGGCGGATAATACATACCATACCATGAAAAGCTAGCAAAACATCCTGTTCGCTATTACTTAGTAAATTTTGCAATTAAATAGTTCACCTGGTAAAAGATTACGATATAATGCTCCGTTACAATTTTATTGTAACATCTATATAACTCGGCATGGTGAAGTTCCTCAATTTTTTATAATTAGTAAGATGCGACATAATTTTGTGTTTGCGATGTTTAAAAATGGTTGTAAAATACTATTTGATGAGGTCGCAATCGGTTAAAATTTTATGTCTTCGCCTGCCATTAAGTAAGAATTAAATTTACTGGCCTACGGAATTTTTAGTATTGATCGCATAAAGAAATATAAGTATAGTATTGATACAAGGATGGATGTTCATATTGTAGGATAATTTATTGCTGAAATTATCTATTTTTTCCAAAATCGCGCAGTAAGGTCTCGCTGCCGCCATTTAAAAATTCTGATTAGGATAAAATGAGTCGCTGATTGATTTTAATTTTCGCACTATTTGTTCCACCACTGCAGCATTCGTTTCATTAGTCAGCTGGGATCTATCAATCAGTTTTAAGGCGAAATTAATATCGATATATTTTTCAGTCATTGAATACCTAGAAATCATTCGGCGATTAATGTTCAATATGCATGGTGCATGTCATCTGTGGTACTAATCGTCTATTGTTAAATTTATAGGCTAACTTATCAATTTCGCAGCTACATATTCAGCTTAAAATTACCCAATTTGCTGTTTATAAGGCTGAAAACAGATAATTCCCCAGAAAAATTTTGTAAAATATTGGGTGAGTTCAATGTTGCGTCCGGTCATATTCGGAATGATACATTCGATCCCATCTGGTAGAGCATGCACAATACGCATTCGAATCGGACGATATAGTGTTGAAGAATTTATGTACACACATGTATACGATTCGCACAGAAATTAGCCGGATCGGATTGGATTGGTTTCAGTGTGAACACTGTCGAATATAATATGAATTCCACGCGTAGTATCAATCGTGTAAAATATCTGCATTTACATCACTTTCTGATGGTGAGTAGGGTTTGAACGACTTCTTTTGCAGTATAAAACTGGTCATGTCATTAAACAGCTCACCAGTAAGTATATAGAGTTAAATCATATTTGCACTGTGCATGTTAAATATATGTGACATGTGTGTTGTAATTGAAGTGACGTGAATTCGAAATCTGCTTTTAAACAAGGGTTAGCATATTTAAATAAACGTTTCAGTGTTACTCGGTATATCGTGGTATTTATATCCCCTGATCGGCTTTAGGCAGATAAAATTTTGTTTACCTCAAAAGCGAAATCGGCAAATGATAGTTCTCTAGGTTGTTTTTGGTTTCATGCATATTTTGGTTATGATTTGTGTCGATTTTCTGCTGTCCGTCGCAGTATATATAGTAACATTAACCGTTTATCCGATCCTGCTGTCCGATGCACTATTACTAAAGGCGTGTTCACACGCTCAAACTTTTTTCTCAAATTTTGATCAAAATTTGAGCTTAAATTTTGATCAAAGTTTGAAAGCATCTTTTTTGCATTTTTGGTAAGTTTGAATGTGTGAACACTGTTCAAACTTCTCGGGGATATTCCTGTAGTCAATCAACTACTTCATGACATGAAAAAGTTTGAATTCAAATTTTGTTCTCAAACTTTGAAATATCGCAATTTTTCGTCAAAAATTACCGTCAAATTTAGATCAAAATTTTAGCAAAAAGTTTGAGCGTGTGAACACGCCTTCAGGCCACTGCATGTTTCTTGACCATTTAGTACCTGCAAAAAATGTGGAATAAAAAGATCAAAATATTTACAGCTTGTATGTCAAGAGCAGCATGTCTAAACAAACCCACTTCATGCGAGTCTTACACTGCACATTTAAATATTGTAACAATATAAAATTAAATAACGACGCTAACCAAAAGCCTTTACAGTAGTATCTGGTTCTGTAAATATACAGGATCTCTTGTGGCCTTCCCCTCTTTGTTCTAGGATTTTGTGAAATTGATTGCTCAGTTTGGTGCGCTTTGGGTTTCAAAAGGTCGTTGTGTTATTTAAAGAATTTCGCTTCAAATGATCCATATTTTGGTCCATATTTTTACAAAATTTTTTACTGTTGTATTTTAATTGTATTATGTCGATTTGGCAAATTAGGTATTTGATTTGCATAGCTTATTAATCTTGTCGATATCAATTCAAGCAAAATATTTTGAAATATGTATCAATATTATACAAGCAAAACGCATAACCGGTCATGTTTCAGGGATATTTCACCACTAATCATAAAAAGCGGCTCATAATCTTAATCTGTAATGGTCATACGATTATAACCCAGAATTCCTCTATTTACGATGTAGAATATTTTTAATTAGAAGAGTGCAAAAGAAAGAAATAAACGTGAGAAAGCAACATGCCAAACTAGCGGCAGTGTATAATGCTCTTGTATCGAATGCAAGCACAGCAGTTAGTATGATACAGTTAAATTTAATAGTTGTTAGAATGTAAAAGTCACTGATTATAGCAAGTCCATCCAGGGATTGGGAAACATTTTTCTAGGCTCTTAGCCCTATTGCTGTTTGTGCGCGTATACACAAAGTAGCATTATACATGTAATTAAACATATTGCATAATATATTGACAAGTCTATAAACAACGTCGAGTTAATTACAGTAATTCATATTCATTCCAAGCAATTATATATGTTATCAATTTAGCCGTTCCAACTCCAGTCAATTAGTAGAATATCGAGATATCTTATTTCGCATTTCCGTTTTTCCAAAAGCAAAATATTATCAATAATTGCTAGTTGGGAATCAATAGAACAATAAAATGCAGAGTTTCATGTCATTCGGTGTCATTCTAATTAAGCCAATATTGTGATCAACTACGTTTTCCAAATCAATTGTAGCCAAGATGGATTTGTAGACATAGCTATATTTTTTGCTATATAGCTTTGAGATACTTTTATAGCGATGCTTTTACATTGTTATAGAGACGCTTTGCAGATTTATCGTAGTAGCGTTATATTAACAAAGGAATGTGTGTGGTATTGACGCAAGGAAAACTGCTTTTATAACTTGTTCTTTGGGCGTACCAAATTCTACTGTTGTATGAGCATTTACAATGATTTATGACTCGTATACAAGCCAAAAATACTGCGATAGATTTCAAAATTTTTCTGATAAAAATTTGTAAACTGCAGAGAGCAATAATAATATTTGATAGTTTTGACATATTTCTGGGTACGGGATTCCGCTAGTGATGTGAAGACTAGTGTTGTGTAGCACGACCTAAACTCTGGGACAGCTGTTTTTCTAACCAGAGATAAACATTTAATCTGATTTTCTAACAAAACTTACGGATTTTTATTGTGACAGGTCACACTTCAGAGTGACCTTGGCTACGAGCACACAATTTATATTCTATTTATTTTTTGTTGATTGTTGTTTTTCAGTTTTCGACTTTTCTCAGTCTCAGCATCATTTATCTTGCTATATAAATGTTTCCGATGATGCCATAAAACCAGGCCAGTTGGATAAATCCAACGTGACATTAAGATTTTTACTGTTTATTACTGCAAATTTTAGTTTCGGACGTTGTCTCGGAAACGCAATTCAACAACGGCGACCGACCTGCGATGCGAGACTTGGGGTTTATTCTACTGCGACATTCGATGTATGAAACATCCTCGTAAATTATATATTTAAAATAAAAAACATGACACTATAAGCAAGTATTATAGAGTATAAATAGTAGATTGTTTCCAAATGTTCTCCAAGCAATCACGTGTTTGAAATATTTTGGTGCGATCTCGATTGCATTACTGTCTTAGCAGTTTCAATTGTTAAAATTAAGATATCTGCTACATTTAAAAACTCTTTGAAAGGTGCGCACCACTAATAAACGATGAGCAACATACTGCAGAAAAGCGCGAAATCAAAACATGGGTCACTGATTATCCTCGTCGTGCTACCAATCTTGAGGCTCTGTGTTGAGCTGCTAGGGTGCACCTGGCTTTTTCGAATTTTTAGCAGTTTTTTTGTTTTTCCAAATATCTGGGATTATGAAGTATAAGACTAATTATATTAACGTAGCGCTAATGAATATCGTTTATGTAATCGTTTATGCAAAAATTAACCATATATTTATTAAACAAATGCAAAACAAATGCAATAATCCACGAACCAGGGTGTACCATGTTGTAACAGAAGTAATCGAAAAAAATACACAAAAAACTAAGCCGCTCACCTGTCCTGTTTGAAGAAGCTGGCAAAAAATGATTTTTCTATGCTTAAGAAATATTCGATAATGGATTTGAAATTATAGACAGTGTCAGCCACTACACTAAAGAACATACAAACTTTGTATAATACTTAAACTAACCAGAGCTAATTTTATGTAACGCATAACCATTCTTGTGATGTTCTGAACGTCGTATAAAATGAGTGGGTAAAGCGTTTCAAACATTGTAGAAATACAACTATTTGAGTGAAATACAGTATAAATATGTAAATGGTATGTGTAAAATTGTATGCTCAGTTTGAAACATAAATTAGCTGTGCTACTATACTTAGATTACAAAAATTGTATGCTACATATACACAAAACATACATCATAGCATTATATATACGTTTTGAAATTGTAATATGTAAAATAAATTTATTTAACGACCCTGTCAAAACAGAAGGCATTCGAAAAAGAAACATGCGTTTCATTTCGCACCATACTGCTTTCTATACTCGCAACTTATTTACTCTAAACATTTGTACAAGATATTCATATTCCTATACTAGATAAATGTCACCGCTAATGACATGAGTTTGGTGCTCGTTTTCAGATTCAATATCGTTGATTACGTATCTCCTGCCAGACAAACAACACAGTTTTCTTCGTATTGTGTTTGTTTATGAACGCTGCCATAGTTGGTTGTACGCTTTTATTTTCCCCGACCATGAGCAGAAGTTCTACGATGCTTTCTGTATAAGTACTATAACAATTGCTAAATGACTGGCTCAATTTTCTATATATAATAGGCTATTCTATAATAATTTCAATAATATTTTGTATATGTGATAGTAATGGAGGAAGATACACAGTAAATTTCCTATAAACGTGATTAGTCCTATCAAGAAAAATGTTATCCAGGCGAGGGGTTGTTATTGTGTTTCAAAGACTTAATATTTATATAGTAGACAAGATACTGCTGATTCCGTGCGCATAATATCAGGTATCGGCCAACAGGTCAAGAAATTAAAGATAGATTTGAATCTCAGCAGGCATATCGCAATATTTAAATTATCCACAGTGCAAGCATGATATCAATGTCATATTTCTTTTACCAGCTCATAAATTCTATATATAATCAATACTTGCTCCAATTCTTCGAGCTAAGTGTATAGAAAATTGCCATAACACACATTCGCAGCACTGGAGCAGCAGCGATAGTCAGCAGTATTGATATCGTACTAGAGCGGTCTTTCGAAAGTTAGTAGTATTTGTTCTGCTTGTGAGTATGGCGGGTGGACTTGTTAGTAAACTGACCTCCAGCGTTAGTCATTCCCGTACATTTAATTGCAGGCAATTTTTCTTACACAATGCTCACAAGATTGTCCTTAAAAGCTAAAAGTTCAAAAAAATCAGCGACGAATTTTAAAATTTATTATAGAGACTAAAATTGTCGATATTGAAGGACATATAAATCATTGAATAATTATTCAAATCGGGTTTCGCAATATGGGTATTTCTTTTTGTTCTGTGTGACCGTTTTCAATTAAGCCGAAATTAGCTAATGTAAATTAAACTTTCTCTGTGAAACAAAACATACTGCATGTTGTAATTATTCAAAATGTCGGCGTTTGCAAGGCGCACAAAAATCCTGAATTGTAATGCAGCATAAATACTGCTATGTTCCTTAAAAATTTGATAATGTTTTATGATTCGATTTTAAGCATCCATGACAGCCGCTTTAGAGCATAATTACGTGATGAGCATAAATTACAATGACTTTAATCACTGATAAAGTCTATAACGCTTTGCTTTGAATGTTTATTGTAACTGGTTAAGTTTTCGCTAGCCGCGGTTCGCAACAGGCAATCTCAAGCGCATTTCATAAAATAGCGATGTCGAATTGTTTAGCGCACAGAATTTTCAGCATTTGTTTTATTACAGAATACTATGATTTAATTCTGGGTGCAAAGCAGGAGCAAAGCCGAAGTCGCAGACTATGGTTAAGCCTAGACCGTTCTTGCCATGGTATTAAAACAGACCCATGAGCATCCCAGGGAACGAAATCTAACCATGTTTTCTTGCATATGAGGCAGCTGTACTGTTAAAAATTGTGCAGTTAGTAATTTAATTCTCAAATTAGCATTATGCGATAGAAGTTGGACCTGATGTATACCGTAAACTTACTAAATACACGATAGCATTAGAGCCGTCACGGTGCAGGTGGGCTAAGAAAAGGTAAAAACATATGTCACAACTTGACAGCTTATGACAATTTACCAAGATAAAATTTGTGCAGCTATTAACCTTTTCCTTCTTAAAGCAATGTGAATTTCGTGCAGTCGTGAAGAAACTTTTGCCTCAGCGGCGGACAGAACCCGGATAGTTTGGGTGCAAGTCTCGTACGCTAACCAGTACGCGATCTGAGAACTGTTGCTTGGTTCCCGAATACCAACGGACGTGCAAATACACGCTGCATGATAAACTTTTGATTACTGCATCGCTGTGCAAATGTACGCTGTGACAAATGTGTCAGTTTACGAACGAAACGGTTAATAAAACCATGATTTCAGCACAATTTAGATGAAACGTAATTCGGCGGAACAAACAGAACAGACAAACATCTTTATTTTTTAACTTTGTAAACGAAATGCCGAAACGTAGGATCACATATATAAATTTACGTCAGAAGTCTAAATCCAAGCGTAGTTGATCTGCGATAAAAAATTACAGTTTATTATCAGCGGAACCGTAAATGTTTATCCATACACTTGTTCAGATATCATAGCTAAAAGCGGCGTCGCTACTAACTGACACTCGTCTTTCCTAATAGAAACATACATTACGGTATAAAAATAGCTGCCAGCTTATTTACAAAAGAAAAATGCATAGATAATCGCGGAAATGTCTTTCAACACTAATAGCAAACACAGACTTATTTGCGATATAGAATCTGCATCGAAAATGGACGCAATGCTTATCGTCTCTGACGTCTCGGACTTCTCTTACATGACGTTCCTTTTTGTAGACCAATCAATACCGGAGTACGTTTACCGATGTTTCGCCGTCATACATTCCCACATCGCAGCTTCGGTAGGGAGGCGATGTATTCGAACGAATTGAGGAACTGGTAGGATCTAGATAACTAATGGTAATATGTGGTGTGGGTTTTCAGTTTTTAATACTTACCTCTGACAATTCACAGCTTATACAGGAGCTGTAATCCATGTAATCAGTCCATTACTCAATGCCAGTAGAATTTAGTACTATCTCAGGCAATCATGGAAGTAGTATACTAACAGCAATGAACTTACAAGGAAAGCATCGTAAACTAGTAATAATACCAAAAAGTACCAGGTGATCAACTATCAAAAACATATATACAATATTGGGTATATATGCAATGTAAAATTTTCTAAGCTTCAGGATTCAATCTACCTTTGCAAAAAGGCGCGAGGATTCAATCTACCTTTGCAAAAAACGCAACTCTACTTTTTCAGGTTTTAAAAATGTTTATAGATTCTCGCATAGCGTTAAGCAATACTGTATTGCATATATATTTTCGGTTTATAGCAGTGCTCGACAGTACAAAATTATATAGCCTTTATAGCTTATTTGAAAACAAGTTATCGATTCATGTTATATAAAAGTATACGCATTTATCAATAGGGGCATAGTATATGTTCAAATAAGTATCTATAGATATTTAATACATGCATCGATGTGTGTATTTCCTGGCGGCGGAGCTCAGCAGAAGTAGTGTTGGCACTGCTGCATGTCCCGATATATTTGTGTGTGTTTTCATTGTTTTATTTGTTTATCGGCATAATAGCGAAGCTGCTGCTCGGGAGTACTAACAATAGTAAATATTGACATATGCATTAATAAGACATTCCGGTACATGTACGTCATTACTCTGTATTGAAATTGGTTTGTTTGTTTGTTTTGGAAAACTAAAAAAATTGTCAGCTTAACGAGTTTCTTCTTTTCATGAGTTTATCGTATTTATTGAAATATTGTACTACTGTTTTTTTTACAAATTCGCTGCCTACGTTGTATTGGAGCTGTTGACGTAACGCTGACTTGAGTTCCAGCGATGGACCAAATTCGATTCAATAATTATGATTTTTAATAGTCAATTTATATTAAAAATTCGAGCTTAACCGAAATTCATCAACTCATCAAAAACGTTCGAAAACTATAACATTCGTATTGTTCGTACATAAAAATTGATGTTTCGGCTAAAGCGTTCAAATATTTGACTTAACCTTGCAAGATAGATGTAGTGGTGAAATAGTAAACTGTTTTGATCTGCATTGTATCGGCGTCTTTTACAACAGCAACCGCAAAAAGTTAATCAATAATAATAAATAGTCTGCCGATATCCGGAAGTAACATTGTAATGAGATTTGCATCAGCCGTTAAGGCTATCATTGCGGGTTCGAAACTTAGCCAGCATACGGTGCAAAGGTAGCAAAATATAATCATATAATGGGTATATACAAACAAAATTGCAAGGAAGTAAAATTTCGTATAATTAAAACTCCACCGACTCAAGCAAGTCCACTTATATTCACTAAAACGCCGAGCGGCAAAATTTAGATATTAAGCGAATAAATAGCATTTCAGATGGTTAGATAGGCGAACCTGATCTCGAAGAGATCTCTTTTGGGTGTGAGAGATGATCGGAGGTCCAGGAACTATGAAGAGATTACTGAAAAATAGTTGATGTCTTCCTGATTTTTACCGTTTCAAAGAGGGCCAAAAAACTTCCACTTTTACAAAGAAATTGTATTTTGTCGAATGTGATTATAAAAACCAAAATTAAATCTGAAATTTACCGTCTTTTCCTGATTTGCATAATCTACCTTGAATTACCTACGCCGGGCTACTCGTTTCAAAGCGCTTGAAGAAATGTTAGGAAATCAGACAAAATCTGTTTTCTTCTGAAAACCTATAACCGATCTGTAACTGAAAAGCAACATTAATTTATTGTAACAAAAAAACTTAACGCGTTTATCTCTAACGAAAGTCGTGTTTTCTCAACAAGAACCACCTCTGATCAACTATGCTATCAAACAATTTCACATTGATTGTTCTTCTGCAAGGAATACCTGTTAGCATATATGGCCAGTTATTGGATAGTGTATGATTGAAGTTCATCCCACGTTTAAATGGCATTAGTCAAAGCCTTGTGTCTATTTAATTGTGTTTAGATTTGCTAAATCCTGTCGGGGGTAGTTTGGAATGCAACGTATAACTGTTAAATGGTGCGTTAGAATGGTGAGAGAGGGAGCCGCCTGCCCCAGATTTTGATTACTGTGATCAAATTATACAATTCCATACAACAGACCTCCACAATTGACTGGCCCGAGGTTTGAAGACGTTCTAACGCTATTGACTCTCAATCACTGTTATTAGAATGTAAAGAGTCATTTGGACCTAATTCTCCAATCGCACCTGATGTTGTATTAAACATTTCTGGCAGTATGTGAAATGGAGGATTATGACATACATGCTCATGAAAGGAGTGTAGAATTATCCCCTGTGAGGATCGCACACCTCTCCTCCCTCTGGGCATCGCCGATCTCTTCTGGAAGGTAGTTTGATCTCCTGAACTGCCGTTGTCTCCTCCCCTGCGCCGAAAATGTTGTCAAAAATTTTTAGAAAATTGGTAAAAATTTATGAAAAATCGGCAAAAATAGGAAGAAAATAGGCAAAAACCGGGAAAAAATTGACAAAAATTAAAAAATTTGTCATTTCAAAATATGTCGAAAATTTATCACACCCCGACGACCATCCCTCGAACCATCCGCTATAGTCCTGGAACTTCGGACCACGTGCATGTATGGAATAGGCCGACATAAACTGAGAAACAATATTTCCATGCTGGTTCGTCACTAGTGATAGCGAAGACTGTCCGCCAACATGCTTTGTAAGATACGTTTTTGTGCCCTAGTGATGACTATTGATAGATAGCCGAAAGATACTTGCCAGTAATAATACAGAAATTTAGTATTAATGCAAGAGATCAATGAGTGATATCAAGATATTTCTAGTTTATAAATTTTATAAATTAAATAAATTCGAATGTAAAAAGCTTTAAATACAATACACATCTTAGAGTTTGTGAGTTGTATTTTACACATTTTGGAGTAAGTGTAAGTTAAAATATTTATTGATTTTATTATGTCCAAAAATCGGATATTATGTAAAGGCATATAACTTGATTCTGCGTTAAAGTCAGCTGTTTAAATTAAGCCGGCATTTGCGCTAAATACTCTTAATTCGTGGTGTCTTCATGTTTCCGCTTTCGTTCTAGCCACAGTTTGATAAACCCTTCTATCACTTCATTACGTTGATGATATTACTTGCATCCAGACACAATATTTCATAATGACGATGAGATTGCCACTTATACACTGATGCGTCAAACTATCAGCATACTTGTTTCCACACTGTTCTATGCGTGCAACGATAAATTTACTATCTTTCGTGGTATAACTCAATGTGTTATTTAAAGACATTACGTAGGCGTCAAACATGTGCGACAGTTGGCTTAATACGATTAATTTTGTTGTAGTATTTTTTCTATATTTTCAAGAAATGACTATTAGAGACCGCACCACGTTATAAAATACCATCCTGACCCACCCGGCACATAGAGACAGCAACCGCGTAACCAGCTATCAATAAATTGGAATTCTGACTCGTAAACAGGGTGTCTAGGTTCTCTGTCAGTGCTTTATCGAACGATACTTTAATCACATCGCAGCCCCACCGCCACCCGAGGCAAATGGTGTAATGTACTTTATTAGGGAACTGCATCTGAACCCGATCAAAAATCCGACAAATTTTGAACTTATCCCTTTCGAACATGACCCGACTGTGGCCTCTAGGCTGTAGCAGGTTGCTTAATGATTTTAGCAAATGTACAAATTTTTATGTAAATTCTACTTAACTGACACACTAAGAACGCATAGCTCAGGTGTTTATTTGAAAATTGTCAGACAATTTAATAACAATCAGTCAAGTAACCTTAGCTTACGCTATAAAGATTTATAGAACAGGTGCAATGAATTTTACGTTAAAAGTAGCGGATGTAGTGCTTAGTGCAATACTAAGGGGATTTATTGATAATTTACCCATTTCCTTGAAGATAAATGGTAAGTTTAAAGCAGGCTTGAAAATAATGCCAGTAAGCTAGCTTTTGTGTCGACTACGAAAGTACAGTAAGGCTAACATGACAGAATTCCACAGTTTTTCTATTATTAAAATAAGATCGGCCGAAAAATTGTGCATGGTCACAAGGGGATTGGTTATTTGCGCTTAGGCCCTGAACCTCAAAATGACGCTGCAGCTTCTTTGATAATCGTTTAGATAGGTAACGTTCTGTAACATATTGATTTTGAAGCTCACGTTCTGATTAAGTTCTCCAAGCGACTAATAGTTTGATGCTCTTCGGGTATTGCGACTTACATATTTGTTCTTGGAAATCTAATATTGATAGTAAAACCGCTATAACATGAAGCATCTTGTTTTTATTATATGTTTAAATGTGTATGGTTTATCACAAGCTTATATGTGTTAGTTTTTTTGCTAATAAAGCCTTTTTGCCTGCGTATATACAGCTGCTCGTTCATATACGGTTTTATATTCTACATGATGGCTCTGCATAAAGTGACTTGCGAGTATAAAGAGTAATAATAGACAGACACAATGCAATTGTTTCACAAAATAAATAGCTAAATAAGATGAATTCATAGATTCTACATTGCTGTAATATGATCAACAGGTGATGAGATTTTAACTTTTGCAAATCCTGAGACATGAACAATTTGTTCCTTGGTATTTTTTACGGAATAAATCTTTACGACGAAATAATCGCTCAAATCCCGTTTTCAAGAATATATTGAAGATATTTTCGAGATTCGAGCAGAGCTTTACTAAAACAAAAGTTAGTAACGTATGGATATTGAATATATCGTGGCTCACACGATTAGGTAGCTGGCAGTACTTGGGCATGACACAATAACGTTTGCTAAGAGTAAATTAGACGTTGTCTGACCGTTTCTAGTGTGAATCCTTCACACGTAACATGAGCTGATAATATACACAAAAAATAAGTATGAAACACACCTTTCTGTTCCCAAAATAAACTACACAACGCTGCAAAACAGTTGCGTCCAAATGACTCAACTGTGTCAGTTACGACTTAGCTAATCAAAATTGAGCCGCATTTTTACGCAGTCCGAGTCAATATTTAAGACCCAGAAAGTGAGTGAATTTTTGACTTAACAGATGTCGGATTTCACGCCCGTTGCTTATTTTTTAAATATATATACTATTTTTCATGAGAGGGTGAAACTGAGCGAGTGTGGTTTCGTCTGCAGTTGTAGTGCATATGCGTAATCACCTGTAACAGGCTTTGTGTTTGATGTGTATACTACTTAAAAAAACTGTACAGTCCTGAAGCGTCACACTGCTAAGGAACTTAGCAGCGTTACACTCTAAGGACAGGAGCTAAGGAACTTCACTCCTATTGAAAGGCTAAAAACATAAACGCAGCAACTTTCGTTAAGCCATAATTACACAGATCTTTCGCGTTTTGCGTTTGTTTTTGTTCATGACCGTAACTTATTTGAAGGTACAGAAAACAATTTTAACGAAATAATTGAAGACAAACGAAAATCTTTTCTTTCGATAAAATCTTTGGTTCGCCGACAGTCGACCTTAAACCTCTTCAAACTTCTGAAAAACTGTTGTGCAATTATGTGGTATTCTAGATGACTAGAACTGTATTTTTACGTAGCGAACGTTATAACGAAATTGTAACCAAACCAGATATTCCGTTTTAAAAGCTCTGAAAGGAATATATAACAAAACAGCTGAAGACAGACTGTAATCTACGATCGGGCTTGTCGTTCCTATAAACGCATTAAAACATGAGACAACGCGCGAAATATTCATGCTGGGCTCTATATACTCCAGCAGTTATATTTATGGTACCAAACGCATATTTATAGACCATTACTGGTGCCCTGCACAAAACAACTGAATACGTGCTATATTCTGCCAATCGGGTTTATCGACCCTAAACCCAGCGAATACCTCTAAAAGGCATGAAATATTCTTTTTGAACGTTATATAGCCATTATTGATGCTTTGCACACAACACGTAAGCAAATAAATAAGACGGACCACATTTCGCGAATCGGGTTCGTCAAACGTAAAACCTTTGAAATCATTGAAAAGTATACTATAGTCAAGTTGGACTTTAAACTACAAAACCATTTTACTTATCCCAGCGTGCTTGATAACCTAATGGATGCACATTGGAAGGTAAAAACAAACAATCTGAAAAACCGACATTTCAAACAAAGCGTCAACGAACGATGTGGGGGCCAACAGCGGACCAAAGAGTGGGCCGATACATAAGTGTTGTCCAGCAAAGTTGTAAGTCCCGATGAAGCCATTTGTAGGTTTAATGTTTTCCATATTTCGATGCTAAGCCTGCACCATGAGATGGAGGTTGTGAAACGTTGGTACTCATATGGCCAAATGCGTTCCATTGGTACGTAGACAAAAATAAGGTTTCACTATTTTCCCCATGCGCCTTCAGTTAAAGATACGCTCGTTCAATTACAACAAGCGGGCCTTTTGTAAGTAGAAAATATTCTACGATATGTATAGGACTATGGAACTTTTCGCGATATCAGGACTACTTCCTCTCGTTACTGTTAGAGTAGTTAGCGTCCGTCAATACGTGTTGTTAGTGTTTTCAAAACAGTATTTAAACTTCGTTGTTGATCCTAATACTACATTTACAGCTGTCAATCCTGTGTCAAGGGTATCAACTTCGCAGCATACATTTATCAATGAAACAGTACTATTTTGAAGCGAAAATTTCACAGTAGTTGCTCAATTTTGTAGTCGAATAATATAAAATCCCAAAATTTTTTATTCTCCGATGTTTCTGAAGTATTAGCTTACTCTCTGATTCAGATAAATGTTACAGAAGCTAAGAATAAGTTATATACTGCAATATAAACTATGTTTTTGCAATATAAACTATGTTTTAGCGCATTCATAGTGCAGTATATATCGTTTACCACGTTTGTAGGCAAATATCCGAGTTTGGACTTTCAGTAACATATAGGAAATAATAAAAAACAGAACTTCTGAAATATGTGATAAGAGCTTCGTTATAGATACATATAAATAGGATATCTAAGAAAATAACAAGCCACCTTAATAGCATAATTAATTTTTGGAATGAAATAGTATTTTATATGCAAATCAGAGTTAGATAGTATTTAGATATAGCTCAGAAAACTTTGGCTGTTGTAACCATTTGCGGTAGGCATAACGGTGCTCATTCTGTTGGCACATTATAATTACCACGTTTCAGGTAGTTCAGCTTGCAATAAGTACCAACGTTATTCATCTAGCTAGAATAAAAATAGAGCCAAATTAGTGAGATACTCGCGCTTAATACCAAAATCATAATGATGGCCACATTTTATTGTTAGCAAAACTGGAAATATCTAACATCTCGGTAAAAGAATTGGGCAGTAAAACATTTAGCAGAGACCGATTGAAATAAAATCCTTAAGAAAACAAATTAATGTCGTTATAATTATAATAAAATAAAATGTAAAATAAAACATATGTAGCTTATGATTACTGTTTAATATCGGGGTCAATAAATAAATATATATATAAATAAATAAATAAATAAATAAATAAATAAATAAATAAATAAATAAATAAATAAAGAAATAAATAAATAAATAAATAAATATATAAATAAATAAATATACAAATAAATAAATAAATTAAATAAATAAACAAATATATATAACTAGTATTTATTACGCATTGTCATGCACTGCGATGAATAGACATAAATTGAAATTAAAGAAATGTGTAACCAAATGGATTAAAAAATAAATGGAATAATATAATATTGTGTAAATTTATGTCCGAAATATGCAATGGACACAATAGACGTTGAAATATCTTCGAGCGTTTGTGTTCAAATTGATACATTTGATGACGAAGCCGTGCCGGCTATACCGAAATCAGAAAAGGCTAAAAAAATTAAAGTAATATTTATAAATTATACTTTTGTATATTTATATAACTTAATTATATATATTATATATATTTCTATGTTTTATAATGTTTATATAAGCTTGAAAATAGCACATCTGTTGATCAAAAATTTTGACAATACAATATTTTTAGTATTATCAGTTTCATTGTTATGATATTTAGTTTCAACGAAGCGTGAGAACTGGTCAAAATTCTTCGTCCCATTCGAAATCGAGTCTGTAGTTTTTTAACCTGATATGAAATTCCCACCTCCTAACTAACCAAATATTTTATTCAAAAGGATAGTTTTGACTAAACTTTGTGAATTCAACAATCATTCGCAACATTCTTTAGTAAACAAGTACATTATGGCAAATTTTAGAACTATAAGAGATCTGCTACTAATTCATTCCTGATAGTTGCATTGTAGAAGAAAGAATATTCTTGGCTTAGTAAACATAATTTTAGTTATGTATCGTTTGGCATATAGTATATAGTGAAACCGGGCAATACATTACCCACTTTTGGCCAGTACGGTATATACGGTGAAATTATTTGTCATTTTGTGTGAGCGTGCAAAAACGTATGTGTAAAACAAATCATGGACTAGAATCATACATTACGATGACTCTTCAGCAGGCCGTAGAACATCACAAAAGATCAGGTGTTTAATGAGGCTTTAACATGAAACTGCGTGGAGAATGGTCTGCAGACATTCACTTGCATATCCAAAACTAGTTTCGCGAGTGATCATTCACCAATATCTTAGCAAAGGAATATTTTGAGTCTCCTGCTCGATTTAGCCAAAACGCACATTGATAAATTCTAGTAAATGTATAATCTAAAACCAGCTCAATGCTTAATACAGGACGAAAAATCATATTACTAATGGTTTACTGAAACGCGACTAATATTTATTTTATATTCAGCTACATGTTGAAATTCGAGTAGATGAAATGTATAAGAAAATTTAAACTACGATAAAAACAACGCTTTGGTACTGTTGCTTATTTAAAATACATTTATCACAAAAGAGCCCATTACGCTAGCGACCTGAATAAAGAATCGGTTGAACTTTTGCAACTCCTTTCAAAGACATATTTATATTTCAGCAAAGTATGCATAAATTGTTTCTAGTAGTTCCTCACTTATTGTTAGGCTGACCTCTCGATGTATTTACCACATGGGGTTTTAATAATTCGCCGTAAACTAAACGATTATACACGAGTAAACTTAAGCTGCGCTGCTTACTATCCTCTTTTATCAAAATCAAATGCGATTCCGTAGTTCACTGAACACAAATTTCATTTTTTCTAGAAAAGAACCGAAATTAGTCCGTTTCATAGTTCATACATTATAATTCCAAAATGTTCACGAACACATTGGTGTTAAAGTGCGTGGCAGAATTCCATTCGCTAATGGCGTTATGGAGCAGAAAAATGTCGAAGCTGGCTACGACTATTGAAATCCGAGTTTTGTTCTCTAACAACGTTTTGTACATGGTGTCATGGTTGCAGGCGCATCTTAATTTTGCTCTTGCATTAAGATGAATTAATACATGTTAAATCGAGCGTGCAATTATATTTTCTTTTCGGAGTATAAGTACCACCTGAGAAGTTGTCTCGGCTTATTTAGGGACAAAGCGTCTGATAGCTCGCTGTAACAAATGAACAGTTTAGAAAAATAGTTCCAGGCTGCACTGTGAGAACGGCTAAATAGTGTGCATAAGCTTCTATAGGCAAGTGATTTTGCAACTGTAAACAGTTGCAATAGCTATTGCACCCGTAGTGTCATGGTAATGTATGTAATATGTGTATTGTTTTGGCTAGTTGGTCGTGGGTGGGTACGTGTCTAAGCAGTATTATAAAATATATATCATCAAGGAATTGATAATTTAGCAACTATATTTTAGGGTGTAGCTATACCAAATTTTTTAGAGCTCCTGCCTGCCAAGTAGTGTATTCCCTGAATTTAACGTTCTTGGAACATCTGATAGTACTGCTTCGGATTAAATTTTGACACTTCAAAATGCAAGTGAAACTATATGTTGAGCTAAAACTAAGAAAAATAAAAATTCAAAATTTGACAAAATTCATAAAGAATATTGTTCAATTACAGGAAAAACCTCGCAAACACGTCATCTCTAATGTTATCCCATCACCTGATCACACCACCGATCAAACTTCGCCAGTGGAAACGAACCAGTCTATTCAGCCACAACCCTATTCTGTCCCAGAGCTGATCAGCAAAAAGCTGGATGATTTGGGTCAAGGCATTACCGACATCGAGCTACGACTGGATGCAATGCAAGCTGGACAAGGTACAATTCGTTGGACGCGAGATACAATTGATGGCTTCTGTCGAGGAATTATTGTAAGTTATGGAATGCTTTTATGATGCACTAGTCTTGTTTTATATTAAACAAATATAGAAATTTGAATTTTGAAAATTAAGATTCAACCTTGTCCAGCTTACTATAAGGAAGAGCCATCCGTTTTATTATTTCTTACTAAAATGCGGAGTAAAAGACCCTCATTTTGACTTCTGCAACAACGAACCATGGGTGCACCATTACCCATACCCATGAAACTATGGGTCGCAGAATAAAAGCAACACCGGCAATGTCATCGTGGAGCAAACCAATCAGTAAGTCTGGGTGAGTG